>CAJHQQ010002045.1:0-74448 GCA_905132885.1 Moricandia moricandioides
GATTTAACTGATTTTTTTTATACCAGTAATTCTTGGTTGAGATAATTAAAATTAAAAAAAAACTATACCTACACAAGACTAGAGGGAACATACTTTTCCTACCCCCTCCCCTTCTTCTCTCTCTCTTTTATCGAAATTTTTGTTGTTGTCTCGTTTTCGATGGCCGGTGGTTAGGTGTTGGTTTGCTACTATTTCCAATTGGGGGTTTCTTGTTTTGGTTTGTTCGAAGTGTGTTACCCATTGCGTTATCCGGAACAGGATTATTGGTGAATCATTTTTGTTATAACCTCCTTATGGCATGTTCGTAAGTGGTTTTAAGCTTACGTGGTCAGGGTATGACCGCCTCCCCATGAATTGTATGCTTAACTTCTACTTCAAGCTTGGCTCCATCAACCCCTTCCTCTTGGCTTACGGTCCTAAAGTGGGTTCTCTTGCTATTTAGGTCCTCTTAGGTTCATGTACTTGTCCCTCTTCATCTTTGTTTTAAGGTTTAGCTTTACTTTATGTCACTGAGCTTTAGATCTTTCAACACATGTTAATTTTTTTAAGTCTTTTTATATCTTTTTTGGGGTTTCTCAACACTTCTTTGCTCATAGGCAGACTAGGATCGGTGTTAAATCTTGTCTCCAAACTTCATTATTCAATAGTGATATCTACATTCTTATCAAAAGAAGCTTAAAGGGACATAATGTATATTATATATGTCATAATGTATAGGCTGCTTGGTAAATAATGCGAGGGGGCAAAAATCTTATATACATATATGCATGTACATATAGTTAACACAACATCATATTAGTATAGATTTATATATAAAAGAATTTCACTTTCAGTGTCACTGTCTAAATGAGCAACTTTTGTGTATCATATAGCTATCATTAGCTTTCGTCAAGATTTGGACATAATTTCTCATGGACCTTTGATGTATGTTACATGGAAGCCTAAAATCAATTTTTTTTTTTGAAAAATTACAAACGGGTATTTGTGGAAAGCGTACAACCAATTATATATATATATTAAAAAATTTATAAAATTTATTAAAATTTTGAATATTTTATAAATAATTGAGAAAATATATTTGAATATATATGCTATATATCTAATGAAAAACAATGCACAAAAATAATTTATAGTATTAATTTTTGTATTTTCATATATGTATTCTCTTTATTTTATATTATTAAATTTTAAATTTTATATAAATACGTAAAAACATAATTTTATATTTTATTTACTTATAACATGTGATATTATGTTTTTAAAATGAAAGTGTGATTCTAAAATGTAGCTGTAAGATTTTTTTAAATAAATTAATTTAGAAGTATTTTAAGAGTAAGATTTCATAAACTTTCACAAGGTTCGGATTCCGTTTCTGTTGTCGGACGGCCGATGAAAACTTGTATCCAACCTACCCTTTGATTTGTTGATAAGATCTTAGTCTATCTTTGTATAATACATTAGTTATAATAGTCACGTGGGTATTGTGTGGGTTAAAATTGATGTGTTTAATTTTTTCCCCTCCGTAATAGGGTGAACTGCATATTCTTCATACGTCTGGGAGATAAAATGTCTTAGTTGTTTTAACACTCTTTTGTTTAGTTTTAGCTTGAAAAATCTTCTTTCTTGATGACGATGCTCAAGTTCTCTTTCTTGAAACAGTCAATAGGTTCACTGCAGAAGGAATACTCAATCGGGTTGCTGAGCAAGACTGCTTCAATCCAAGCCCTTTCTCTCCTCATCTTTGGTCCATTTGTCGACTATTTCTTGAGCGGCATTGTAAGTATCCAAAATCTCCCGTGTATAGAATTCTAAACCTTACTTTGTTCCAACTCTTATAATAACAATTTGTAATCATATATCCCCACACTCATGTGCAGTTGTGCATTCCTCTCCCTTGCGCACGGTTTTCTGAAACATAAGTGAATTTGGCTGATTCTCTGCTACCTCATTCCAAGTTCTTGGCCACATGAAAACACTCTGTGTCCTAACATTAGGATGATCTTACAGCTGGGCAGTTGAGTTAGAGAAACAGAGAAAGCCGAAAGTCACACCGCACGGTAAGAACAGTATGACAGAAGATGAGATTAAGCTTCTTATAGAAGGAATATAACATATGAATTTAAAAAACATGGAGCTTGGAGGTAACAAAGCATATATAAAAATCTTTAAAGACAAAAGTTGTTTTTTTTTTCTTACTCATTAACCCATCATGTACCATTATTCTTTTGTTTATATTGTCTCAAAGAACCTTTATGTGATGCTCTCTCAGAGAACATTTTTTTTCCTAATAGAAATATGATTCTTCTGCTTCTTGGCATAAAGTTTACATTTGAAGTTTCAATTCTCTTTTATTTATAGCACTGTCACTGTATGATGAAGCAATTTAGATCAGTTTCATATGGTTTTTATGAATGTTGAATAAGCATATGAAACTGATCTTTACTTACTTTTTTGTATAAAAAGATCCTGTGTTTGTTTGATCCAGGTCATTGTTTCTGCAATTTTTTTCTCTTACCTTCTTGATTAGTTTTCTGTAATTTATAGATTTTCATGATGCAATAATTACCACAATGTGCACATTACTCGCAGCATTGTCTCACACAGAAAAATAAGGTAAATTTCCATTACAAGTCCGTGAATTCCACACGAGGTAACAGAACAAAAAGAGATATCTCTAGATTCCATTGAGTGTGACCACAACTCTGCGTGCTGTTGGATCGTCACGGTGTTCACATAGCCATATTCCCTGAAACCTCAACGTTCGCAGCACAAAAAACCTCTACAATGAGAAAACTAGATGCATACGAGATCAGTGCAGCTGTAAACAATGGTACTATCCTAAGAAGTAAGATCCCTTTACAATCAATCCAAAGCATGTGAATGTAGTAATGCATAGTGTCAGATGGAGAAACTGATTACCTGCCAAGTTCCCATGTTAAGTTTACCTTTTGTTATTGTGATTCTGCATGCAGATACAATAATACAGTTATCAAGTGAAAAAAAAAACGTACAAACCAACACAATAAATAGTGCAGAACATGTGACAGTGGGAGGCTCACGTGAGTTGACATCCAAACATTGATGATTTGATATGAGCTGGCATGTCATCTGGACCTGCAATAATTAATTTTACACAATTCAATAACAAAAACAACAATGGCCGACAAGATTCCTACTCCAAGCCCAAACCAAAAGCCTTTCACTTTCACCATCATCGTCACTCATTTTTCACTTCTGGGCCTTAGAATCTATTCGTGTGGCTATTATATCGAATCGTTAAAACGGCGTGTAGGTCAACTCTCCATTTGTAAAATAAAAACTACGTGACGTTTGAATGTACATTTCGCTTTACATTACATGATCATGTCTTAATATGATTACATACCGGAAACTCAAGTTTTCCGGTGAGAATTCAATGCTTTTGCTCTTACTCTTCAACAGTTTCTGAGAAACTCTCTTCATGGAGTCTGGTAAACACCTCACTGTTGTCTCCATGAGCGCAGATGCGTCCAACGACATATCTTTAGCATAGTAATGAACTATCTTTGGCAACACTATCTTTGTCTCGTTATGTATGCGAACGTTGTCTCTTATAAACTCTTCTTTGGCTCTTCTTAGGTCCCTGAAAACGCACTCTGCTTTGTAAACCCGAACCTGAGAAACATTATAAACGTTTAAGTATGTGAATCCAACAAAGCAAACAATCCATGTTTGATGGTTAAACAACATACAGGAGGATCTGTGGAAGCTCCTGAAGAAAGAGCGAAGTGAGCCAACGCCTCTGGATAGTCCAAGGCGTAAATGTGTTGGACAGTACAGGTTTTCGACTTTCTTGATGGCGAAAATAGTGTCTGCAGCAACTGTTTTTTTACAGTAATGTCAAGCACAAGTTATGTGGAATGTGGTGGGAAAAATGAAATAAATCAAAAGAGATAGAGTGTGTGTTGCATACAGGTGGTGAGAAATGTGGGCGAATGCCTAAGATTGAGCTTTGGATAATGTGCGGGTTTACGTGGTAGCCTCCAACATCATAAGCTGCCTGAGACATGTGTAGAGAAGTGGCTTAAGTAACAGCAAAGAGAGGTCTAAGAGATTTACAGACAAAACCTTTAAAACAGAGTTGTTTCTTGAGCGGTTGTTAGTTCCATATGCTAAATAAGCCTGCCAGAAAGAGAGAGATGAACAATGAAAAGATTGAAGCTTTATCCAAAATGAAAGAGAGTGCTTGCTGTTTGCTTACATGCATTGTGAGAGCATTGTGAATGTTTATCCAAAACGCGAGCTTCTCTTCTCGTTTCAACCTGCTTGGATCAACCTTCTCAAGCTTTTGAACTAGTGATCTATACATACACCATTTGAGTAACATGTTAGATTCATTGCAACGTCACATAGGCAGATATGTATATGTACCTGAAGTTTTGGAGCATAAGAGCTGCGTGGTTGAAACTACTATCATCCAGGTGAAGTTTCAGAGACTCTATTACAACACCACGTGGAACGTTTGCTTCTTTGATTTCCCCAAGGCATGGGTTCCAGCTATCAAAACTGGTTTTGGATGAAGGTGAAGGAGAAGGGTGAAGAGAAGAACTGGTTCTTGCTCTGCTGGAGAGTGTAACATACACAGAAGATATGCATCTCAAGATATCTTCAGAGAGCCTGCTCGGGTTCACGTTGTTCTCTACAAGATGAGACGAACCTAGAAGATCTCCAAGAGTAGTGTGATTACCAGAACCACATCTGCTCTTCTCCTCCTGCAAAACATCATCTTAGTTAGTAACAGACAATGCTAAAAGCTCAAAACATCATCCAGTCTTGTCAGATTCATCACAAGGTCTTGTTGCAATGTGGTTACATACTCTTGCAGAAAAGGCTTTTAAGCTGGCTTGGAAACTCCGAGGACAGGAAGAGGAACGTTCAGACAGTGGGGAAGCTTGGTAATGGTAGCTGAGCACACCGGTAAGGTCTGATTGCTCGGATATGGGACAAAACTGAGTAGAGACTAAGCTTGTTTCAGTGTGTGGAGAGAAAGAAGTAACTTGTTCATCAAAAGCTGTCCTGTAAAGAGAGAGCAGATACTGTTCCGTACGCAGAATCTCAAACTCGAGTGAAGCAATCTCCTTCCTCAAATCTTCTGAAGACTGTACAAACACACGGAACATATAAGAGCTCCTATCTACAGTACACTTGATACCAAAGCATTACAAAAGATCAAACCTTTGGCATTACGTTGCAATGAGAGTCCTTATGAGTTAGTAATCTCTTCTCAATTGATACAAACTGCCATGAAAAAATGTGACTTTTGGAACCAAAAAAAGAGAGAAGCAGATTAAGACAATCTCCAAAAGATTTGCTTTTTGAAAAGAGAATGCAATTTACCGGCTCACTATAGCAAGAGAATCTTGAAGGTGATGAAACAATCACACTTTGCTTCTCAGAGTTCCTGTAACAAAAACAAAACCTATTCTCATCAAAACTGAAAGATGAAACCTTTGGAGAAGAAAGAGACAAGAGGTTGTTACATTGGAGAAGATGAAGAACAATCAGGAGAAGGGCAACTCAGACCCATCATTTTCTCCCACTCCTTTCTTTTGTCTTTCTGTAGAAGAAATTCATCACTGAAGAAGAAATAATAATTAAAAAAAAAATCAGACATCCCATCCCAACAAGTATTTTCGTTTGAGACGTTTTTAGAGCATATCTCGAAAAGCTCCATCCTTTTTTTTACTATTGCTGCTTATGTGACTAAAAAAACAATAATATTAAAGAAGAAATATCATAGTATCTAAAAGATAAGCTGCTACCGACATTTTTCCCGAGAGTTTCAGACAAGACTCTTGTCACAAGAGTTATCGGAAAGTATTATTATTATTTATTTTAATAAATCAAAGAAATAATAATGATTTTAATTCCTAGTCTTCTTATCTTATGTTTTTTTAGTACACTCACTTGGTCCAGTGCTGAAAACTTAGTGATATAATTGTAGTGAAATAATAACTAACATATACTACTCCCTCTGTTTTTTTTTTATATTTGAAGATTTTTTTTTGTTCTATTTTCAAATTTTTATGTAAAATCTATTAATAATATGGAAAAATTTCAATTCTACCATAAATTTGATATTATTTTTCAAATTTATCATTAATGAATAATTATATTCAAAATATTATTATTTGTGATAAAAATCGATTTAATTATTTTTTTAAATATTTATAAAGAAATTCAACCATACTCATTTAACACTAAATCATAAACAATAATTATTACGGTGTAAACATGAATGTTAAAATAACTGGAAATGCTTTTAAAAAATACATTTAACTTATGATATTTTTAACATTTTCTTTAATATTTAAATTAAATAAATATTGATATTATAATTTTTATTTTATTATTTATTCAATTGGTTAGGTGAAAAAAATAATGATTTTTTGTTTAAAATATAAAAATAATTATTTTTTAATTTATGTGAATAATTTAAAAACATCAAATATTTTTAAAAGCGGAGGGAGTATAATATAAGAATATAATTATACATGATTCATTTTCACATATATCATACTGATATAACTCCTCGGAAGAGGTTAAGTAACATAAAGCGAGCAATTAATGCCGTCGATCTCAAAACAACTAGGTAAGTGGGGACAGTTTTAAAAAGAACCATACAAGAGTTGACAACGGTGACATAAAATATTACTACTCCACAATAGTTTTGTGGTCGCAGATCACAAGACGTATGGACATTGATCGGTTATAAGACCATCCAGGATAATACTGTATAAGAGTTGTAAACCTTGACTTAGTAAAACAAAACAACCTTTGACATGTAAAAAGCATGTACATTCGAGTAAAGTGTACGTAATTTTGTAACAAGAAGTAACTTTGTAAAAAAGTCGTACAGAATCTAACAAAAAGTATGACGAATTTTAAAAATATTTTCTACATTAAGATGGTGAAAGTGGGACTAGTGTCCAATGTTTCATTTTTGGGTAGTTTGCATAAAGACAGTATAGTTGGATAAGAACATATAAATGAATAGAATGGACTTGTGAGAATGAGGCAAATGTTATTACAAATCACACAACCTTCCAAATACAGTTTCATTTTCGACGTGGTCCGTTTGGTCAGGCTAGTAAATGCCATTTAGTTTTGGCACCACTCTTAGACATTTAATATCGATGTGAACACAAATATTGTGGAAGTTCCACTGAACTTAAGATAGTGTTGCACCTTCCCATGCACTTGAAATAATTATACAAAGACAAATATAGTTAACCAAAATGTAAACCTACTTTACTATTAAAGTATACATTATGGTCTATATAAAACGAAAGATGGTAGGAAAGCCATTGTAATCATCCCTTCACCAATTAAAAAAAAAAGATCAGTGAATGAAAGATGCTAGAAAAATCCATTAAATCCTTTTCAAATAAAAAACTCATCAACTAATCATTTTTTCAAAAAAGAAAAAACACTCATCATCTTACGTAAAAAAATTAAGAAAAGACGTTCATTATTACCACCTACAATCGTAGTCAAGTGAACCGGGCCGAAATGACTCATCTCTGAAACTTGGTCCTTAGCTAATATGGGCTTCTTTTACCGCCATGCGACACTGTTAAAGGTTTTCTACTTTTCTAAGACCAACATTAGTGGGGAAGTTTAGAGAGTGCTTAAAGGAGTTTTTATAGGAGGAAGTCCACTGATTTAGAAGAATCGGTGTCAAAAACTTCAAAATAAGCACTGCTTTTTATGTGTTTCTTCTACTGTTCACGGATTTCACTAACACGTTACGGTCCGCGATTGATTTATTTTATTTTTTATAAATCAAAAAAAAAAATATATATCCTATATAAGATGCTGGGTTAATCATGCTCTAACGTTTTGTTACTTAGGGCGTTAGATTATACATACCAAAGATTGCCTAGACTCCAAAGTCCAAACAATAAATCGGATTATACCTCATTAAATTTTCTTGAAATAACAATAGACTCTTACTTTATTCCCTATTTTTAGGGACTTTGACTATAAGATGCAAATGGGTGATTTTATAAGTATTGTTAATGGGGTGTAAGATGGATATATATTATCAAAGATTTTGAGCCGGCTAATCTGACAAATGAAAAACAAATTGGCAAGCCTTACTGGACCAATTAAACAACTTTTCTTCGTCGCCATTTAAAAGTTTAGTTTATTATTACTATTCGTATTCCATTATAAAATTGAAAGAATAGTAACAAATATTATATCTCTTTTACCAAAAAAGGTACATAGCATATATCGATATCATGTTGTTTGAATCAAATTTGAGTTTTGTGAGATAACTAAAGTACATGTTCTCTTAATTAAATATTTTTCACTGTCTTTAGTTGGCCGAGAAATTACTTAAATTATCACATTATTAATATCACTTTTCATGTTTACTTTTTTTAATACCTAGATTAATTTTCAAGAAAAAGTTCAACTCACATATAGGTTTTATCCAGATATTCAAATAAGCCGAAAGTAAAAATCGATATAGAAGATATCCAGATAAAATGTGACTAAATTTAACATAACAGATAAATCAAATCTAAGGCGTATTGGCGTCCCAAATCATTCTCTTTACCGCCTGACACCATTTTACCACAAGGTCTCAGACTATATGAATATATCTTACCATTTTGATTTAATTGTAACACGCATGTCATACAATTTTGTTGTTGTACAGTTACTACAGTATGCATTATATCGGGTTAAAACTTCGGTGGTGGTGCATGAGTTCGGTGATAGCACATCAGTTGCACTCATATTCATATATATATATATATATATATATATATATATATATGCAATTTAATAATGAGAAATAAAACGATGGGGACGAGAGTACACGTGAAATTAGACGAAAGGAGAGATGGGTGTGGAGCTAACTATGTTTTTTTATGTTAGGGTTTAATTTATATTATACCCTCGTGTGCATCTCTCAATTCGATATACCTTCGCATCGATCCTTCTTTATCTTTACTCTATTTGTTCATTATTTAATCATATATATCAAAAAATAAAATAAAAATTCTTGCAAATCTTACAAGTTTTGAGAATCTATAATGGAGAACAAGAAAAATCAAGCACAGTACTATATCGCACAAAGAGGGGACAAAAGAACATATCAATAATACTATAAAAGAAAACTCACATACCTCGCTGGATAGCACGATATTGCATGCCTCTGTCGTTTTTTCTGGGACGTGGGCTTCTGTATACATTATTATATTGCTCATGTATATGTTTTCTTGATTGATAATGTAGTTATAAAAAGTTTTTAAAAAAAAAGATAATGTAGTTATATAAATTTCTAGTAATATTCTGGTACGTTGAATGTAAGTCAAGTATCGTTTAAAGGGGGTGTCTGTATATAATTGTTTTCTACTCTTCTTTTTCTTTTGAAGATGCGTAATGCATAGAATAATCCATGATTAAATACTGATCTTTGTTTGTACGTAGATATGCACATATATACTAATTGAAAGTCATTGTCTACATTCTCTGAACAACACAACGCAGTATTAATAAATCAGACTAGAGCGTGCGTGCATATAATATACTAATGGTTCTTGGTTATTCGAGCCAAATCTTAAATTATTGTACTAAACAAAAAGGGAAAGAGTTTTGTTTTCAGCAAAGAAAACATACTATAAACAAAAGGGAATTAGTTGAGTGGATTGGACTGTGAATTAGAGACAAGGAATTAACCAAAAACAAAAACAAAAGCAAAAGCAAAAGAGAGGTCCGACAGTGGCACTGATTTGGAACCGAACCAGACACCGTAGCTAAAACCAAAACCCTCAATATCATGTGGTTCTCTGTCTGGTCTTA
Source organism: Moricandia moricandioides (assembly GCA_905132885.1). Taxonomy (NCBI): domain Eukaryota; kingdom Viridiplantae; phylum Streptophyta; class Magnoliopsida; order Brassicales; family Brassicaceae; genus Moricandia; species Moricandia moricandioides. The sequence goes on from CAJHQQ010002045.1 coordinate 9,856, forward strand.
ATCGCACATTGCATTAGCATGGAAGCTCACGAGGCACCGTACGTGCAATTGCGGTGTGATGCCTTGGGATTTTCAGTGAATTACATATTCATAGAGATATAGACAAACGGAATTAGTTGAACCATTTTGCTAGAAATATTGTTTTAATCTGTGTTACAAAAGAAGGATTGTTTTAGTCTTTGATACACTGAATATATGATATGCTTAGATTAGAAAAAGAAAGATATTTATCATTTGTCAAAAAGATTCTATCAATTTCTCTCTTGAGAAGAAGTACCAAACAAAGAAAAAATTTCTCTATTTAAGAAGAATTACCAAATAAAAAATTCACAACTCTCATGTTCCTCTTGGTGTTAAATGATGAATTTGAATCTTAAATTAATTTCTGAAAACTTGTGGAAGTTGATTTTGTTTTGTATTAATGAATGAAAAGTCTCCCGCCGACATTGATAGTTAAAATAATAATTAATAAATATATAAATAGTTGTTGTTTTGTCAATTAATTTTAAGTTGAAAATTTAAAAAACTTAAATTAGTATTAAAACCACTAAAATTTAATTAATAAAAAAGTTTAGAATCGATCCAAACACTCTTATAATTCGACCCAAAAAGTTGTTTATGCTCTTGGACCTAATAATGTTGATATGCGAGATTAATAGTTAGAAAGCTTATTCTTTTGAGGAAAAATACTGTGATTATGTAAAAATTTAATAGGTCATTAGTTTTAATCTCTAAATAGTGTGTGAATATAAACTTTGAGATCGAGAGTTTTAGTGGAACATGACTAATATATAAGGGATTTAAAGTGCTTTATTTACTATCAATTTATTTTACATTGAAAGTCATGATAAATTCAAATTTAACATTGGTCTCAAAACCATCTGATACTGAGTTATTCTATGGATGTTGTTTTCACAAGTACCCACGATATAAATAAGAGAGAATGAACGAAAAATCTCACATCGGTGGTTAGAAAAATAGTTAACTAAAATATAAAAAAGATCAATTCAATTACTTTCTTAAAACCCATGAAACTTTAACAATTTGAGAATTTGAGAAGACTTGAATACTTTTTCTTTCCGTCTACAAAGTAAATACTTAGGACCACTGTTTAATTTAAATGGTACCGATTATAAGAGTCAAGAAACGTCGAGCCTTGCTCCCTTTGAATCTAATCTAACCTATAAAAACTATAATCTATCATAATCTTTCTTGCAGCTTAGCTTAAGAAAGTAATTCAATTGTTGGGTAACTATGTCTCTAAAAAGTTTTCATACCGTTAGATTGCAATGATCTAATTGGTAGGAGTGAATTTAACTTTTTAAACCTTAACAAAAGTTATGAAACTACAACAATTGAATCAGATATTTCTTAAGAATAACAGCTGCCTCTTAGTTGATTTGAATAAATAAAAACAATATTAAAGAATGATTTGACGAATAGATGAGATCACGGGATGTTTAAGAATGAACCCAATTATTTATTTAACAAGAATGAACCCAATTATATCACAACCCATGTGATAATTTGCATATACATATTACTCTTTCGGTAACTTTTTTTTTTTAAACTAGCCTTTCGGTAATTTACTTTACAATGTACATGAACTAAAAAAAAGCTGACAAGAATCATAATATAGCATTAACCACACAAGTTGTGTGACACAACTCAATATCTCACGATCTCAAAAGAAAAATACTAAGCTCCTGTCCATAACTACCACCAGGATTCATCATATGAAACGACTCCGAGTGACTCGAGCCAGTGACTCGCTCAAACCTCGCTCTCAAGTAAAGCGTCTGCTCCTCCTCATCCAAAGGCACAACACCAGCTCCTACTGAAACGGACTGCATCATCCTCAACAAAACGGCATCGTTCTCCGTCACCTTTCTCCTCACAGCAAACCCCATCTTCCTACCGTTACAGTACATGGACCACACGGGAACATCAAAGATCGACGAAGAACGACTTTGACGACGGTCACACTCGAGGGCTATGCGTAGAACACCTTCTTGGTCCATCTCCTTGGCTAAAGCGGCCGTGGGAACAGCTAGCTCGAGGAGGAGAAGCGGTGGAGATCCCACGGTGGCTTCTTGAAGGCAGAAACTGACTCTGCCACGTCGGTGTCCGAAGAAAGTTCCACTTACGATGTTGGAGGAAGAGGAGGAGTGGTCTGAGGAGGAAGAGGAGGAGGAAGAGGAGGAAACCGAGACGGTGTCGTTTTGGTATGAGGGAGAAGGTTGTTGGTAAGTGCAACAGTATGGGAGCATGCATTCGATGAATGAGCGGAGAGTTCGTCGGAGCCGGATTTCACGAGCGCAGTCCACGGTGGTTGGAGTGTTTATAATTTGCATGTGGTGGTGGTGATGATGATGATTATCTCTTTGCTTTCCTAGATCAACCATCGTTCTCATGGTTATTTTATTTGTCTCTCTTTTGTTTTTTATGAGTTAACTTAGTTGAGAGGGAAATTAAAGAAGAAGGGAATATTGTTTTTGGTGTGAATGAGAAGAGGAAGTGTGATGGCATATATGTATAGGGGTAGTATGCTCATGGAGAGTGGCGATTTTTACTAATATTACTATTGTAGTATATGCCTTTATTTGTATGGTGATTTAATCTCGTCGCTACTTGTGCATTTAACGGGAGAAAAAAATAAAGGAGAAGAGAAAAACATTCCCTTTGTTTTTTTATTAGATAAACATTTTAAGATTGTGCACCTAATTTTTTTTTCTAAAGAAAAAAACTTTAATTATTTAATTAAATACAATTCAATCTATAAGAAATGAATATATATAGAAGACAAATGATCATATGACGTAAGAAGTTGATAAATTTATATTAAATTTAAAATGTCATAAATTTGAAAGAAAATAAGATTTATTTAAAACATCATGTATTAAAAAGAAAAGGAGTTGGAGGGAGGAAGGAGCAGAAGTGGGGTCTACTTGTCGTATTATAGAAAACGTGGGGCTCTTTTGTTAATGTAACATCCAATGGTGCGTTTGGAAGGGAGCTAATGGTGCGCGTGCGTCACTCCAAGTCCCCACTTGACATCCTTCTTTCACTTTTGTAATTTTTATATTCTACTTTTTATTTCTTTCATAATCAACATTATAATAAACTCATTTATTCATTTTCTTTAAATGACTGATAAATAAAAAATTAAATTCATTTACAATGTTAGAATATTAAAAGTACACAATAAGTTATGACTATAAAGATCGTACAGTTAACCAAAATATAGTAAAAGCTTTAAGATTAAGTATATACTCCCTCCGTTTTATTTTATATGATTTTTTAGAAGGTTTATGTTTTTTCAAAATAGATAATGTTTTAAGATTTTAAGATATGTTTTAAGATTTTAAGGTTAATTTTAATTTTATTGAAAATTGTTCAATCAATAAAATTTTATAATTTTTTTATAATTAGTTAAATAATTTTAATATTATATATTTAAATATATTTTTAAACAAATGTAAATGTTCTAATTTTCGTGGACTAAACCAAAACATGATGTAAAAAGAAACGGAGGGACTCTTTCCCTTGTCATAACGAGAATATATATATGTATGTATTTTTTACCAATAAAATGTAACATGAAATAATGATGTAGGGCGTGAGGCCTAAGAACAAGCATGCATAGATCAATGATTAAAATCCAATCATGCTCTGGTATTTTTTATAGCATTTTGTAAGGTGCTTATATAATCATCACTTCTAAACTTTAGTTATCGCTTCATTATATTATCTTAATGATGCAGTTATGATATTACATGATTTCTAACCTAATTTGTAAAATTAAAAAGATCTTAGCATGGTACCTTGAGAAAGAAAAAAATCAAAACTTAAGATGTTGACTAATCATGTGTACGTAGTTTATATATTCATTGAAGGCATACTTTCTATAGGAGACCAAAACTTAAGATGTTGACTTATAAATGTGTACGTAGTTTCATGTTAGTAATACAACAGAATAATCTACTCTATAATGCCAATTTATTTGTTAACCACGAAGGATAATGATGAATATATATAATAGAAAAAAAACGTAGCTTATTACATATACAAAAGTTGATGAAGGCATATATGGCATGAGTCTTGCTGTCTTAGTAATATTCCATGCAGTCTAATCTCTCAAATCCATAATCCAATTACATGGTAGATTCTCTCGTCTTAATTACTTTAAAAAATCATTGGGTTTATTGATTAGGTTAGTAATACATTGAACTACAATGGGGTGATTGAAACTGTTGTTGAGAGTTGAATTTTTATGTTACAACCAACTTTTCCTTTACTTTCTTTAAGTTTTATACACATTTAAATTATGGTTTGAAAGTTTTTGTTTTAACAAACAAACTAAAGGTTCTCATTAACAAAACATGCATGACACAAAACTTTCTTTTGGTTTTGGATCTTACGAAAAAGGGAGAAACATGAAAAGACAATATTTATGTGAATGCTTTGTTCGCATTATCACTTTTTATCCTTTCACTTAGATTGTCGGCTTACGTTTCCAAGTGTAGTATGTCCAATCTCTCCACATGTACATAGAGCACCTCGATTTATTTTTTGTTTACTATTCACTTCAAAATGAAAGTGTTACAGTGAAACTCAATTTCATTATTGAGTAACTCTGTGTTAAAATAAAAATAGAGTTTTACCCTCTTAGAATATAGTTAAAATAATTATATAATCAAAATCATGATTTTTACTATCTTTTCTTAAGATTCATCGATAAATCTTCCTTTTCTTTCTATGCCAGGTACTCCCTCCGTTTTTTTTTACATTATGTTTTAGAAGGTTTATGTTGTTTCAAAATAGATGATGTTTTAAGATTTTAAGATATGTTTTGAGATTTTAAGGTTAACTTTAACTTTATTGGAAACTGTTCAACCAATAAAATTTTACAAGTCTTTTTTATAATTGGTTGAATGATTTTAAAATTATATTTTTAAAAGTACTTTCTAAATAAATGTAAATTTCTTAATCTTTGTGCACTAAGCCAAAACTTCATGTATTAAGAAACGGAGGGAGTATTTAGTATCATATGGTTATTCGTATAATATAAGTCACAACATAACCTGCTTCGAACATGTTTGATGATTATCGGTGTCTTCTCCAATCTCAATTTTAGCCATCGACTCCATCAACACCTTTTTGTTTATCCTTCGACTCTTTCAATTCTTTCGAAATTAGTTGGTATACGGTAACAACTAGTAAGTGCTAAAAAGCGAAAACCCACAATCCCACATCTTCTCCTCTAGAATTTCTGGTTTATTTTCTGGTTAAATCCTGGTTCACATTGGTTTTCTTACTCAGACAGTCAAGACTATAGGAAAAACACGTAATTGAATTAGTGGACCCGTTGCACCGCCCAATATGTCCACTACCTATGTAAAATAAGTACTTGTATCTTTTCATTAGTATTTGTATCAAATTTAGTTATTTGGCCTTCCGATAGTTCTTTGTTTTTTTTGTTGAATATCTAGAGGAGTTCGGGTTTTGAGCCTTAGTCTCTCCTAACCAGCCTTTACTAATATTATTTTTTGGCGTAAAACACTACTGTCACAGTGAATCGAATCCAAGAGTATAACAACACCAACGTCTGCACTTAAATGAATGAGACTGCCACATCCGTAGTTAGTTCTTTGTAGTATTACTAAACCAGGTTAGCATTAGACTGAAAAATCTAGGATTAGAACCTGGCTCAACTTAAAATCGATTTGAGTTGTCCAACTAGTTTCCAAGGTAGACACAACCCATCAAATTCGAGACAATATGTATTGTCTACCTGATTTTCAGTTGAAGAGAGATCTCACCAAGGTACCGTTTTTTTTAAAAGAAATAATGATTACACAAACAGCTTCCACTATAACATATCTGCTATACTTACGTTAAAACCGAACGTCCCAGGAAAGAAATATTCAGACTCCACACTCTTTTTGACAACATCACGTATGCATATTATAGTTTTAAGGTATTAGAGTATGATTTTGTAATATATTTGTCGTCTTCTATTAAGATTGACTACTTATAAGTGGTTTAGTCAAATTAGCGGCACATATTGTAATCGAATTAGTTTCCACTTAAAATTTTGTTTCACTATTATTATCAGCACCAGTGGAACCATAGACATATAGAGATAATTACAATTCAAATATATATAGTATGTAATATTATTGTATGCAATTACATAGTGCGAGTGCGAATAAGGTTAATGTTTATGATATAATAATGGCTTCATGATGGCATGAATTATTAAGCGTTTATATGTGCACCGAGCTAGTGGAATCTAAATACTTATTAGTCATATATTATTAGATTATACATATTTGACCAGCCAAAAGCCTAATTGACTGGTGACTGATATACATCTGCTGCCATGATATATACATATATAAAGACATTATATTAACTGATTAACAAAAAGTTCAGAATGATAATTAGAAACGTGTCCCCTAACACATCCACATGGTCTGAAAACGTAATCAGTACGCCGATAATTCCGTTAATCTATATGTGGATATGATTTTAACTTTGAACTGATTTATTTCGTTTACTTTGCATGGAATCCCGGTTATGTTCTTCTCCACCCTGTTAGTGCTGTATGATTACATTTTTGATGGGCCTCTATGAAATGCCCAACAACAGAATTTTGTTGGGTAACAGAACAAAGTTATAGGGTCTGATTTACGCGTAAAAGTTGCCCAAAAAATATCTGAAAAACTTTATATGTTTTTGTCACTATTTTTTTTTGCATAAACACTATTTAAAAATTACTTATCAGAAATTTACATTAAAATTATAGATTCTCAGTATATATATATTCAAAATTTCATATGAAGCTTAGTGTCTATACATTAACGTAGTTCAACGTATATATTATTTTAAAATCTAATATTATTCAAATATGAATTTTAAAAATTATTTAAAAATCTGCTGCTATTGAACTTGACATTTAATAAATTATTCTGAAATAATTTTTTTGTTAAAAATAAAAACTCAAATCATAAAAACTCAAATCACATAATTTTAGTAGATATTCTATACTAAGTTAATAAAAGTCACTTTAAGCTTTTCAATTCATTGAAATTATCTAAAACCTTATTAAAAGAATCACCTCAAACTTTTAGTTTGAAGACACCACAAAATCACTAAAAATAAAGTATAAAATTTAGGATAATGTATATAATAAAGAATTTAAGAAAAACATATAGATTAATAATTACATATAAAATGTATATTTGACTGGGCTGGCTCAAAAACATCTAAGGCCCCTCAACAAAAAATAATATAAGCCTTTAGGCAAATATTTTTTCTGAAAAAGTTAAAAATTAAAATTTAATGTAATTATTTAATTTATTTTATTATTTTGTATGAAAATTTGCAGAATAAAATTAGTTTTTAATAAAACCAAATTTAATAAAATTATATTCACATCCATTTTTTGTTTATTAAAAATCCAAACCTGTTGAACTACGTTCGTGGAGTCTTTAGTGATATGATCGTTACGTTATTAATCTAAGCTTACTGCTCTATTTGGTTTTGAGTGATTTTTTCCAAACGCTACATGGCTTGTTGGTTTACGGTATCTTGCTGACTTGCACAATAACTAAGGCTTTTGTATCGGCGGTTGGTGTGGCTGGCAACTCTGGCAAGGTGGTGGAACGAGTGAGAGTCCATCGGGACCGAACTGCTGCACTTTAGGCTGCTAAGCGATCGTATTTCCTTCCAAATCAAGCTGCGGAATCTGAGTTGTTGATATACCATATTACCATCCATGTTAAGTTGGTTTAATCCATCCTGGGGATTGCTGACGTTTGGGTTGTTTAAGTGGCACCAGTGGCGGATGTAAGGTGTTAGGTACGGGGGCACGTGTCCTCAACTACCTTCAAAATTAAATTAGGTAAGTAAGTAGACAATTAGCTTTGGTAGAACAATTGGTTAAAATGTTCATGGTTAAGTCAACATCTATTTAGTTCGAAGCTCCCTATTTGTATTTTTTTTCTTTTTGCTATATAATTAATTTACTGCTTGAGACGTTTACTTTTATTACATCTTTCTTTAGCTATTATAGTAGTATTTCTACTTTTTGTTTGACTATTAATATTATTTTTTTCTTTCTTGTTAACATATTTTTTCTTTATTTGTTTTTTCATAGTTCTTTCTATTATATTTTCATCTTTAGTTTTCAATTTGTTTTGAAGCACATTTCACTGTTTCCATTGTTTTAATAGAAGACATTCACAACGGTTAATAAGTGAACAATTCTTATTAATATTTACATAAGAAATAATTCATTTATTTCAATTTATTTTTTAGAATTTAGTTCTTTGAAGTATTATGATCAAAAATATGTATGACATTGACATACTGTTATATATATATATAAAAATTTAAAATTTTCTTTTTCTATATATTTCCAAATTAATTGTAACAGTATTGTAACTGATAATATTTAATATATATATATATATATATATTCTTAAAATTTCAGCGTGAGTTAGTGTTGTTGTTGTTTTGACAGCTTAAAGTTGTTTATCTTTTATCATTAACCATTTATAATATTTATTAATAAATTATTTAATTATTTTTATTTTATTAATTTAATAATAATTATTATTATGTGCCCCGTTAAAAAAATTAGTTTGGCTCCGCATATATGTTTGTTGTTGTTAATTTGGTATGTGTTTCACGTTAGAATTTAAAAGATTGTTTTTTGTTGAATCACATTTTTTCTAGCACTAAATGATAGATCTCAAAATTTACTCAAAAATAAGATATATAATTTAGAATTACGTTTATAACAAAAAATCTAAAAAGGTGTATAGATTTAAGACCACATATAAGAAATGTATGGATTGATAATATGAATAGAGTACAACTATGGAACATGAGGGTATCTAGTATAAAGACAGTACAAATGTATTGATATTATAACTTTGCTATAAAAAAATCAGATATCTTTCGGCTTCTTTATGGTTCTCTTTATAAAGTTTTGTTGAGATGGATCATGACTTTGATGTGATCTCCGACGAGTATTATATTCCTTTATGATTGTATTTAACATCCTTTATTTTATGTATGTGTTGGTTTTGACCATGTACGATCGGCATGGACCGTCTCCTAAGCTCGGGTGGACCTTCAACCTTTGTGGATTATACTAGAATTTTACGATGTTGGGCCGGACTCTTGAAACAGCTGTGCAATGGGATAAAACTCTCCTCCAGTACCTCTTCTTCAAAATTCTTTTGTGAGATTAAACTATCAAGATTGAACTTTAACTGTGAAAAGGATCTTAGATATTTTATCGACATCAAAAATATTTAACACATGTTGCTTTTGTAGCCAATAATACACTATTGATGTTTAGACAACTTGTAATATAGATATCAGAAACAAGTGATTGAACTATGTTTAGCTTATAGAGAATCAGATTGCACACAATGAGTGATAGTGACATCACTTCCGATCAGCTGCAGAGAGGTGGAGAAAACGGCATTGGAAGCAGAAAGGAAACCTTTAGCATTAACCTTAATATCAGTGACAGTACAGATACCAACACCAACAACGACAATCAAGACAGAGACCTTGTTATGAAGAACCCATTCCATCACGTGAACAACCAGAATCATGCTTAGTTTCGAAATCAAAAACACACACTGTTATAAACATTGTCCGAACAAAGTTTGTTAATTATTTATTTTTTAACTGCAAAAATAGTGTATAAGTGAAATATTGTAAAGACAGACATGTAAGTTACAATACTTAAAGCTATTGACGTTTGTTTCTCTAAGGCTTTTGTTCATATAGTAATCAGAATAAGAATCCCAATACATGATACATCTCCATACATCATCATCACATATATAAATAAAACATTTTACATTGTCAAATATGAGATTTCATGTGCTTAGCAAAGATCCAATCCTTTGTTCCCAAGCTCTTTCGCCGCTTGTCTTACGTATACATATCCGATTGTGTTCAACACCGTTTGCTGTTGAAGAATAGATGCATAAAGGAGGCAAGTCTGTTTTTCAATGGCGGATGTGTTTCTGATTGCAAGAGAAAGCATAAACTATGAAAGGGGAAGAAGATGCTATGTTACCTGCATTTGAGAGTCTTGTTACTTCAGCTTCAGCATTGCTAATAAATTCTTCTTTGTTCGTCACATATAGGTTGAGGCGGTCCTTGAGAATCTGATCAAGCTTCTCTTCTCTTTCTTTCTGAACAGCCTGAAACCAAAAGTAATATAAGAGCATGTACATTGAGGGTTCATAAGAGGTTTATAAGGAGGGTTCACACAGTTTTCTAGATGAATAGTGATGAACATGTGGCTTTGGGGTTCTCTCTGGTGAACCTGTATCACCACTGTTCCGCGGGCCCCACGACACGTGGTGGCCCGCGATTGGTCTATCTTTTTTTTTTTTTTTTTAAAATAAAAAAAAAAAACAAAAAAATTTAATAATAAAAAAAAAAAGAAAAGATGAACCCCAAGGGGGTTCATTGGTGTTGATGCCCTAACATGCTTAGCAAATTATGTCCAAGTGATATGCCGACAACAATTCTTTAATCTCTTTTGATATTATAAAAAAATTGCAGACAGCCACTCCAATATGTCCCAAAAATCACAAATAGTCTAAAACCATGATTAACTCCGGTCTATTAAGGTAGAGTTCTTAACGTAAATATTTTTTTTTTTTTATACTTTTCGGTTAAAAAACGACGATTATGTCTCTTATTTAAGATACAATTCTTAAGTTTTCTTAGTTAAAAGTTAAGAAATGTCTCTTAGAAATTTAAGAATTCTATCCTAAGAGACCAGATTTAATCGTGCTCTAAGAGGTAAACTCAATATAAAGGGTTTGTGAAAGCTCTGTCTCCTAGAAAATTAAAAAAAGCAGAACTTGCCTGGAAACTATTAGCAGCCTGAGGATCTTATCTGGATGTACTTAGCGTGCCTGTAAACCCACAAAACAAGCCCAGTAGTCAAGCATTAGATAAACATTTGGCCCATTACAAACTCCACAGACACTGAGCTCTCAAATTCAAAGAGCAACAAACAAGAAGCTTATTATAGCCATCAAACTGGAGACCTGTAAAGCCGTAAAAATCACCACTTTGTAACAGATGATCGCATCTAGAAGAAACATAGCCCTAGAATCTTTGTGGTTGCGCTACTCTTTGCTGAACCACATGCCAGCTTCATGTCTACATGTTTCATAGTGACGATTTCATAATTTTCTATGGAAGAATACTAGTAATCAAATTCATATATCCATGAAGAAACATTTGACTAGTATATAGCTTTCAACCTTATTTCTCCTAAAAGCATTACGTTATAACACCATCGTGCACGAATGATTGATCTTAACTCCTTCAAGATACAACTTTCGTAGCCAAGTAATATTCTTTGAATTTTTCTTTGATAATCCGAAGATATTCGGCATGCGAAGCCCAACCGACTAATCTCATGGGACCAATCCACCGACGCCAAACAAACCCGATTGCTCGCATTAGTATTAGATATTCATATCGTTTGACTACACAAATGAATATATCTAAGATAATAGATTTTAAATCCATCATAATTAGCATATTTTCAAACTCATCTTACCACTCAACCACAATTGTGTGATAAAATGAATCTTAAAAAGGAGGTTGTACGTATTATTTACAGAAAATCATAGATAGAACCACATCACGAAAGAGTGAAAGACCTTCCTGTTTCTCTTAACATAGGAATATAACATGTGTATTTTGGGCTTGTTAACTCATTCAAACATCTCTCAACACATTCGATGTGGAATGAGCGTATGTAACGACAAGATCAATAAAACATTATTTGAAGAATCCATGTTCACATTATATTTTGAACTCATGTTATTAATTAAGAGTTTGCAAATTAACTAGTACTCTTTGTATTTTGTGCTTCAGAGTTAACCACATTGATTATTTAAAATTTCGAACGTGAAGTCCATGAAAAGAAAGGGCAAGAGATTTTTGGGGGTTTGGCCGAAGCTCGCGTTTTGTCATGTAGTACTTGTCGTTTTAGCATAAAAAGCTTAACACAAATACGACGAGACGTGTGAACGAAAGGCTGTGCGGTTCGTATGGTTCTAATACAAAAAGGAAAAAGCTCTGGACGACGCTAGTGCATGCCATTTGTTTATTCCGATTACACGATTCACTTTCTCGAAACACTTCTAAAACTAAATACAAGTATCAAACACAACATAACAACAAATCCATGCAAAGACAAAATCTCTCGATCTTAATTTTGTTATTTTGTTTGTTCTTAATGTTGGATTTTGTAAACATTTATGTTTGGAAGCTAATGGTTTTTATCGAAATGATTTAACTTATCCACCGTCGATTTAACTATTATAAACCAGCTAGGTTTTACCAAAATACATTAGACTCAATTAATTTGTTTTTTTTCTAAAAGAATTAATTGGTTGATGTGGTGCAATATATGCTTAAATTGTGTTATTGTATAATTTATGTTGTTTTTTTTCTTCTAAAATTACTCTAGCCTCTAGGTTTCGATATTGTTTTTTATAACATTTGATCAATACCCTTACATTCTGATAGGAGAAAGTTTGGTAGAAGAGAGGATATAAAAAGAAAGAAAGAAAGACATTCACTATCCTCATTTTCTTAAGAGAAGATAAGATTGTTATTGATGCCTATGGCTTATAAGAAATGCGTATAATTTGCATCCAGCCCATAAAGTTGTGTCGAGAATTCAAAAGTAATTGGTTATATTTCTATTTTCGTTTGATTAAAGCGAGAAACAAAAAGATGGAAGATAATTGTAAAATCAAATGAAAAGTAGGGAGCATTTGGGGTTAAATCACAGGCGTAATGATTTAAGAATAATAATCACCATCATTATCTCGTTATCTAATTCTCACTTTACAACTTTTTTCTTTTTGTTTTTTTTTAATGCATCTCAAGCTTGTAAATTTTTTGTTAGTTCACTTTTACTGTAAGTATTTTACCAGAAGCATTATTCCCCGTGATAAAAATGATGACACCTTTTTTGTAACTCTATTAAAATTGCTTCTTACTCCCCCCTGTTAATTACCTGTCTCCCAATCTCATTCTTGAACTAATAAAACTGAGCACTGTGTAAGTTTGGTCCAAACAAAAGATTAGATTAAGCAAAAAAAAAAAAAGTTTGTATCCCACCCTGTGTATCACTCTGGTTTGAATCAATGAATGAATCCTTTAGTGCTAGTCAATCTGATCTTTTAATATAAAAGTCTAGTAATACATATTCAAGAATAAATAGCTATAGACTTAAACTAGTCAAAATGTTTATAAAATGCAAACTTGTACCTTGTGGTATTCATAATTCAAATAATCTTGATTACTATTTCATTTTTAATCCAGTATAGTTATGGAAAAGATTAATAAATAATAAAAAAAACACTCCTCAAACTTTTCAAATCTTCTCCATTTCTTCAACACAGACACACATAAAAGTAAAACAGACAGAGACACTCACTGCACACTTCTCAATATACTTCTCTTTCTACTATCTCTCTTTATTTTTCTTTTCTTCTCTTCTCCCTAAGCTCCATAGGCACACCAAACCTCTCTTTTGACCTACTGTTTGTGAGTGAGAGAGAGGCCTGCAAAGATAAAAAGGGCAGACATCATTGAAGCTCTTTACCTCTCTTCTTCTTTTTTTGTTCACAATCTCTTAACCTAAGCTTCTCCTCATTTCAAGTTAAAAATGGTTTCATCTCAGCAACCATTTCTCTCTTTCTCCTCATCAAAGCTGGTCTGCTTCTTCTTCTGCTCCCTCTCTCTCTTCTCGCGTCCTTCTCTCTCCGCCTCATTTCTCGTCGATGGTGTCTCTGTCTGGAAAACTCCCGTTGTTCATGTCGGCGATTCCGTTGGTAAGTGTCTTTACAAAATGTGTTCTTTTATTTTCCTATATTTAGAAGATATTATCTTAAATTAACGGGTTTTTTTTTCCTGGTATTTTGCCTCCAGTTTTCAGACATAAGTACGGATACGATCTATACATCTTCAGGACCAAAGATGCATTCAAAGTCTGCGACTTTACTCAAGCTACTCTTCTTACAAAACCTAACTCTACTTCCTTCACGGTATATATATATATATCTCTTTCTCACATCCACATTTCACTTAATTCGTTAAAAATTGTGAAAATTTTCTAGTAAAGGGTATGCATTTCTTTGAAGTTTCATAAAGTTTTGATCTTTACAAGTTCCCCTTTTTCCTCTCTGTTCTTGAGATTGACAAAAAAAAAAAAAAAAAAAACTCGTCCCCTGTTTTTATGGCTGAAACCCTCTTTTCGTCATTAATTTAATAATTTTTCAAGTGAGTTATTAAATAGAACTTGAAATCCGATGCTTTGTTCTGACAACAGAATTGAAAATTGATTAAAGTAAAAGTTTTAAAACACACAAAAAGTAATATGTTCAAAGGCTTCAACGATAATCAAAAGTTTAAGAAGCATCTCGACTACACTTCTAATCTTCCATTTTACCTTCTAAAAGATCAAAGTTTCAAACTTTAACATTCACTCTAATAATATTCATTTTAAACATTTTATTTCCTCAATTTCATGATGATTTTTTCTCATTTCAATGTCACTCACAGTTGAATGACTTCCTCTGTTATTAGACTCGAACTTTGATGGTCTTTTCTGACAAAAATAATTGAAAAGTTTGGTTAAACTAATGGATTAATACACAAAAGTCATGTGCTCATGGCTCAATGACAATCACACTAGTCGAGAAGAAGCATCTGGATTCTGGACTACTGCATTAGAACCTTTCAAAACTGACATTTGTAACTTTCATTCTTAACGCAGTGGTACCCATCAAGACCAGGCTCCTACTACTTCTCCTTCACAAACAACACATCTCTTCCCAAGACCTGCCAACTCAACCAGAAGCTCTCGGTCCAAGTCATCCTCGCAACCGCATCTTCACCTTCACAGCCACCAACACCAGCTATAGCTCCTGTTCCTGTCTCGGAAGGAGGAGTGGTCTCATCTTCTCCTTCTTATCCATGGCCATTAGGCCCAAGAGAAGGTTCAGCTTTATCTCCAGGACCATCTCCTTCAGAGATCACTTCAGTGACGGTTCCTGGAAAAGATGGAGTTCCATTTATCAACAGTAATCCGGCGGTTCCACTTCCCACCGGAGAAGTTGACTCTACCTCCATTAACCCTTTACCCACTTCCACAAACTCAGCTCATCAGGTACACACACTCATTGCAACAACAACAGACTAAAAACATTATTGCTTTATTGAAATGTTTAATGGTGTGTGTGTGTGTGTGCAGGTAATGATGACAGTAACGGTGAAGCTAGCTTTGTGTTGTGTAGCCATGTTTCTTCTACTGTAGAGAGAGAGAGTATTTAGTAGCTTTTCAATGGATGAATGATTACGTTTTCTGATCTTTTATGCTAATTACAACTTAACTTTGATCTCGTAATCACTCATTCATTCTCCCTTTTGCTTTCTCTTATGGTTAGGATGTCTTTTATTAGAATGTTAGGTCGTTTATATTTTGTAATGTGCATTTTGTTATAAAAGTAATGTGGTTTCTTTCTAATGTCTCATGGTCTCCACTGGCTACTCACTCAAAAAAATGTCTCAGGTTTCTTTTCAGAACTTTGGGTCCCCACTAAAGCAATATATAGTATATAGCTTGCTTTAGCTGAGCTGTACTGTACTGTGTTCTTTCTGTTTTTGCTTTCTTGATTCCAGAACAATAGACATAGTGGAAGAACATTAGATTTAAAATCTATATGAAGATTATGTGAACAAGATTCTCTAAAGCTTTTGCAATAGCAGAAAGAATAAAACTTTGAGTTACAGAAGTAGCCGTTATTTCCCATGAATGTAACAAGACAATCAAGTAAGAGAGAGAGAGAGAGAGAGAGAGAGAGAGAGAGAGAGAGAGAGAGAGAGAGAGAGAGAGAGAGAGAGAGAGAGAGAGAGAGAGAGAGAGAGAGAGAGAGAGAGAGAGAGAGAGAGAGAGAGAGAGAGAGAGAGAGAGAGAGAGAGAGAGAGAAGAAAACAAATGAAGCCGACCGTTGAGTAATGAGTAGGCACCTGTGGGCTCTTCACAGAGGAACCATTGCAATACATGTGACTAATGTAATTAAATCTGGTTACTAAAGAGTATAATGACAAAATAATATAAAAAGCATACTTGTTATTTCATATTGCTCCAGGACAAAGAGAGAGGTGTGTGTAAGATAGGAAACTCTGTATCTGTATCATTATATGAACATAGTATATATAATGTACAAAGGTAGGTTCTAGAGAGAATATCCAGCGTATCTATTAGATACAGAATATCTAAGTCATATATACTCTAACACTCCCCCTCAGTCGAAGCGACGGACGAACGGACGGTGAGACTGGTCCGAAACTCAAGGAACAGAGGTGACGGTAGTCCTTTGGTAAATATATCAGCGAACTATCGAGCAGACGGAACATGCAGGACCCAGACATGGCCAAGGGACACCTTTTCTCGAACAAAATGAATATCGATTTCGACATGTTTTGTGCGCTGGTGCTTAACCGGGTTCGACGACAAGTAGATGGCACTGACATTATCGCAATAGACTACCGTCGCGCGAGGTAATGGAATCTTCATTTCGAACAGCAGATTACGCAGCCACGTGGCGTCAGAGACAGCATTGGCGACGCCGCGATACTCAGCTTCGGCGCTTGATCGAGAGATCGTATTCTGTCGCTTAGAGGACCATGACACCAGATTATCGCCGAGGAAGACGCAATATCCTGATGTCGACCGCCGAGTGGAGGGACAACCAGCCCAGTCAGCGTCGGAGTAGGCAGTGAGATTGAGCGACTTCGATCGAACCATGCGGACACCAAGTTGAAGTGTGCCTTTCAGGTAGCGAAGAATACGTTTGAGGGCATTGAAGTGAGATTCCCGTGGATCATGCATGAAGAGACATATCTGCTGGACTGCAAAAGAAATGTCAGGGCGAGTGAACGTCAGGTATTGTAGGGCTCCGGCCAGGCTTCTATAGAGAGTGGGATCAGAGACCGGCGGGCTGTCATCGGCAGAGAGTTTTTGTTTTGTATCAACCGGAGTGAGGCATGGGTTGCAGTGTGTCATGTTAGCGCGGTGTAAGATGTCAGCTGCATAGTTTTTTTGATGAAGAAGAAGGCCAGACACGTCTCGTTTGACAGTAATGCCGAGGAAGTGATGGAGGGGGCCTTGGTCCGACATTTCAAATTCTGAACTCAGACTCTTGTTGAGACGATGCAGTAAGTTATGAGATGAGGCAGTGAGAATAATGTCGTCGACATACAGAAGGAGGTAGGCAATGTCCGATCCCGCGGAGAGCACGAACAGAGACTGATCGGAGGTGCTTTGCTGAAATCCCAGACGACGAGCAAAGGAGGCAAATCGTGTGTTCCAGGCGCGAGGTGATTGTTTGAGGCCGTAGAGTGAACGCTTCAAGAGGCAGACATGATCTGGTTTGTTTTTGTCTACGAACCCCGGGGGTTGGTGCATGTACACAGCTTCTTCAAGATCGCCATTAAGGAATGCATTCTTTACGTCGAGTTGATGAAGTGGCCAGTCGCGGGCTAGAGCAACATGGAGAACAGTACGGATCGTTGCTGGTTTGACGACGGGGCTGAATGTTTCGTCACAATCGATTCCTTGTTGCTGGGATTTGCCATTCGCGACGAGTCTCGATTTGTAGCAACGGAGGGTGCCATCTGCATTAAACTTATGCTTATAAAGCCACATAGAACGCACAATATTAGTATTCTTTGGGCGGGGCACAAGAACCCACGTTCCCTTTTTAATATGGGCATCATGTTCTATACACATAGAATCGTTCCAGAGAGGGTCCCTAGCTGCATGAACATGAGACAATGGAATGTGAGAAATTGATTTATCAGTGTGAAGGCACAAAGGAGCTCGCGGTTTGACTATACCGCTTTTACCTCGGGTGGTCATGGAATGCGTGTTTTGAGGAGGTGGAGCTTGGGGTGGAGTAATAGCAGGGACGGCTGGAGTGAGAGCAGGGACGGCTGGAGTGAGCATATTTGGGGTGGGTGGTTGGCGAGAAATAGGTGGAGGAAGAAGCTCGATCTGAGCATGATTAGTTGGAGAATGGACGGAGTTGTGAGAGAAAGGGAATATCGTCTCATCAAACACGACATGGCGAGAGAGTATGATGCGTCTGGTATGAAGATCTAGGCACCTGTACCCGCGGTGATCTGTTGGGTATCCAAGGAACATGCATGGTGTGGAGCGCTGAGAATGCGCTCCACACCATGCGGATCATGTTGTTGATGGTGCGTAGAATGCGCTCAGCTCGTCCGTTCTGCTGGGAGGTGTGAGGACAAGAGAAGCGCAGAGTGGTGCCAATAGAGGCCAAATGTTCTTTGAAGGCACGATTATCATACTCTCCGCCATTGTCGCATTGTAATGATCTGATTGGCCGATTGAATTGAGTCTGCACATAGTTAGAAAAATGCAGGTATTTTCCAAAGGTATCACTCTTGCGGTGAAGGGGATACACCCAAATAAAATGTGAGTATTGATCAAGAAAGACAAGATAATACTTCAGGCCGCTATTACTAGTGATAGGTGATGTCCAAATATCAGAATGCACGATTTCAAATGGGTGAGAAACAATAGTGTTTGACTGATAAAATGGTAACCGAATATGTTTGCCGCGTTGGCATGCTTGACACAAAGTTGTCAAGTCTGTTTTTGGAATAGAATGAGAAAAAGAAGACAAAATGCAAGATAAAGTAGAGTTGTTGGGATGTCCGAGACGCTGGTGCCAAATAGAGCTATTCAGTGACGTTGTAGTGAGAGCGGAATGAGAGGGCAGTGGTGGTGAAGGAGTCACTGAATATAGCGGTCCGGGGCTATCACACCGGAGCAGGTTGGTCTGCGTCCGAAGATCCTTAATAGAAAAACCAAAGGGATCAAATTCAATAGCACATGAATTATCTGTAACAAACTTGCGAACATATATGAGATTTTTGATTATTTCAGGGCAAACCAGAACATTGCGAAGGTCAAAAGAACGAGAAGAGGAAACAATTTTACCATGACCAGAGTTCTGAACAGCAGCTATGGACCCGTTACCAATGGTAACCGGAGTGATGGTGCCCGTATTAAAAAGAGATTGTAGGTTACCTGCATTGGGGGTGATGTGCGTGGATGCTCCAGAGTCCATGTACCATGCATTGTCTGGTTCCTGTAGAGTCATCGTGTTGAACGCATGAGCAAGGCCAGGCGGGAGTTGAGTCATCTGGGGAGTTGTCGTTAGTTGTGCCATGTGCGCCTGCTGATTTGGGCGTGGAGGATGAGACCCGAGGATGCCTTGATGGGCGACTATCCCTTGTGGATGCTGGTGTTGCGGGAATGGGCCAGGTAAGTAAGGAGCATATCCCGGAGGAGGATATGCAAACTGAGATGGCATTGGGGCATAGACTGGCGGCTGAGGACTGTAGTACCAGGGCGAGCCAAATTGGTTTTGCTGCCAATTATTGTTAGAGCGTCCTCTGCCTCGCGAACGTCCGTTGCCGCGGTTACGACCTCTGTTACCACGACCAGAGTTATGGTTGTTGTTGGAGGGACGAGGACTTTCATCGGATCTGGTATAGAGTACTGTGGCGGATGAGGAGTTGTCATGATGGCGTGGCGATGGTTTCATCTGTTTGGAGAGACGAGTTTCTTCCATCTGCAACATTGAGCGAGCCTCGAGCAAGGTCGGAAACGTTGACTTGTGTTGGATCACGTTGATGATCGAGTCAAATTTGTCAGATAGCCCATTGAGTAGATGAGATACCAGAGCCCGTTCGGTGACTGGAGCGTCGATGTTGGTGAACAGATCGGCGGTGGTTTTCATCTTTTGACAGTAGTCATGCACGGAGAGATCGCCTATGACCATTGTTCGGAGTTCATTCTCCAGTTGAAGAGCACGAGCTTCCTTATTGTCACGGAAGAGGTTTTCAATGGAGAGCCAGAGGTCTCGTGCGGTTGCGTTCTTCTTGAGAACGGTATCAATGATGGAGTCGGATATGGTCCCGTAGATCCACATCTTCACAAGTCCATCACGTTCCTTCCACTCTTTTTCAGTGTCCGTTGTGGCAGAGGAGGAACCGTCAATGTGTTGTAAGACACCAAAGCTGACACAGTGGGTTTCAAAAAGTTCGCGCCACTTGTCATAGTTGAGCTTTGTCATGTCGAGAGAGATAGGGATATACGCTTTGATTTGCGAGATCCCATAAGGTTTGTCACTTGTCGTTGTAGAAGCCGACATAGTTTTGTAAAGAGAAAGAAGATACGATGAAAGAGAGAGAGGGAGATAGGAGAAGAAGAAGGAGAAAGCGGAGACTGGATCGAGAGCTAATAGCTTGGTGGCTAGGGTTTAGCGTCTGATACCATGTAAGATAGGAAACTCCGTATCTGTATCATTATATGAGCAGAGTATATATAGTGTACAAAGGTAGGTTCTAGAGAGAATATCCAGCGTATCTATTAGATACAGAATATCTAAGTCATATATACTCTAACAGTGTGATCATTAACTCATTACAAACAAATGACTGAATCAAAGATGAGGGTTTGGTTTTGTATTTTATTATACAAATTTTATTTACAGAACTCAATAATCCAGCAGTGATAAGCGGGGCAAACGAACTTGCAATGTGTGAAGCCAGAAGCTGCAGCTAGTGCTTCAAACTCAGCTCGTGATCTCTCTTTCCCACCAGAACATTGGGTGAACATTAACATGTCCATGTCAAAGGCAATGTTCGCATTGATGTCCCCATTCTCTGCTTCATCAGGAGTGACTAGTTCTATGACAACTACTTTACCCTTCTCAGGTAGTGACTTCCAACAGTTTTTAAGAATTTTTACGCAGTCTTCATCGGTCCAATCATGAAGTATACGCTGTAAAAACAAATTAAATCAACAAAGTAAATACAAAATATAAGTATACAAACACTTTAATTAAGAAGTATAATACGATAGTTGATTGAACTTACTTTCAAGATCATAGCATCTCCTTTTGGAACATCCACAAACATATCTCCAGGGACATGTTCCACACCAGGGTAAGAAGGTGCTTGTGCCAAGGCACACGTGAGATCAAAGTTGATACCCTTAATGTTGGGATACTTTGAAGTAACAACACCGAGGGTGTTACCAACTCCTCCTCCAACATCAACCAACACATTCACATCTTTGAAGCCTTGGTAAACTTCAAGAGCCTTCTTCACGACAGCGATGGTGAATCCTGTCTGGTTAAAGAGCTTGCTGAATCTTTCATCTGTACCCATATAGTCAAAGAGTTTCATGCCACCATGTGCACGGCCAAATGCATCTCCTCCTTCAAGCACCACATCTTTCAGTTGCGCCCTGAGAATATACCATATCAACAACGTAAGATTCATTGTGTTATTATTATTATTTTTTGAAAAGATCAATTCGTTGAATAGAAATTTACCATGTATTGAGGAAGACGCTATCGAAATTGACAATGACTTGAGAAGCAAGGGATCCAATATCTTGAATGTTATCTTTCAAGAAGAACCTGCATATTGGCTCGGCTCTGTACACCCTCTCGCCCTTCCCGGCTTGTACCGTACCGCACTTGACCATGGAGTAACTAGCGAGTAGACGAAGCATCCGGTCCAGCAAAACCGGCGCTCCTGGGTTACGAGGAGTGGTTTGCAGTCTACTTGATATCTCTGAAGGTGAGAGGAACTCAGAGGCGATGTAGAGAGTGTCAAAGACACCGAGCTCGAGGGCAGCTTTGAGAACCATCGGAAAGGCGGCAGCATTGGCTAGTCTCACTGCCATTAAGCCCAACTCGTTATCATCATCAATAACAATTTGGGTTTTGGTGTTAGAGCTTAAGGTTTCTTCAATAAGGATTCCCATTCTTTTTTTTTTCTTTCCCTTTCTTCTTTGTCACAGTACCGTACGTGATCGCACTGATCAGAAGCGATGATAGATAGAGAGGCTGGTGTGTGTGTCTATGTAGTGTTGACGATGATGATTTGATGGACTTAGCTTCTTCTTTTATAGCCAAGGCTTAGCCTCCTCTTTGTTTTTTTTTTAATTTCAGTTAACATTATTGGCGTGCCCGGTCCATTTGGCCTGCTAAATAATATCCAAAAGCCATTTGCGGCGGCTGAAACAGTCAAATCTTGTTTCACGTCATTTGTTTTTCAAGTCAATGTTCAAAGGAGACTTTAGTTTAATCACTAGGGTCGATCAAGAGTATATTCAGGGATAGTCCTAGGGACGGTAAAGTGAAACACTAGACTATGGTTTTCACAGATTTTAAAAGAATTAACACTGAAAAAATCTCTAAATTTGTAAAAAAGAAATTTTGTTAAAACCTTACTAAAATGTTTATGATCACCAACATTTCAAGGATGTTATGAGTATATTTTCCATTGTTTTTAATTGTCTATAAAAGAAAAAGGGAAAAATGTTTATTTGCTTTGTTTTTGTTCTTCAATTTGATCGACAAAATATTATAATCTTCATAGTCACACATAGCTGCCACTTGATTAAAATTAGAACGATTGCGACATAGGAAGGAAAGAAAGATATGCTACAATATGGACCGAAGTGATCCATCATGAATTGTCCTTCCAGGAAGGTCACAAGTTTTTGGATTGTCTTACTTCATTAACTTGGACTCAGTGATCAGCATATAATTTAGGGTTAATTAGACCAATTAACTATGGTAAACTTTTTTTAAGTAGCCATATAATGGACCACTTGTAAGTAGATTACAAAGGTGTTAGAGCAGGATTATTGGGGGTTTTTAGTGGGGTTCTTAAGGGGTGGGCCCCACTAATTTCCCCAAAACCCATCTCTTATTTCTCTTAAGAGCATCTCCAACAAGCCCCCTCATTTTTTATGGGGTCCACCCTCAAAATAAAGGGATAGAGGGAGTGTTCTCCAACGGTGATCCTCAAATTTTTTCTCTTAAAAACTTATATTTTACACTTTAGTCCTCAATTTACTTAATAGTTAATTGTAATCATTAAAATTTAATAAATAAACAATAAGCACACATTAATATATAATATTGACATAATTAGTAAACAGATTTAAATGTAACATCAAATTATTTATAATAAAAGATAGAAAACATAAAATTACATATAATAATAAAACACAAACAATTTAAATTACAATATATATATATATAAAAAAAAAATACAACACTAATCAATACGATTGCTTCCGTAATGCTCCCATATATGCTCAATCAAAGCATTTTTAAGTAACAAATGAGCTTCCTTATTTTTTATCTGAAGATAACGTGCTAAAAATTGTTGAAAACGCATATCTTCGTTTATGGCCATCTCAACGTTTATTGGCGGTGCCGGTCTTGCATCTCGAATCGGTGCGTTGATATCTCGTTCATCTTCAATTATCATATTATGCATTATAATACATGAAGTCATTATATCATGCAATAGCTCTTTCTTCCAATAACGTGAGGATCCTGCAATAATAGCAAATTTGGCTTGTAGAACTCCAAAAGCTCGTTCAACATCTTTCCGACATGATTTTTGTCTTGCTGCAAACAATTTTTTCTTTGGACCTTGGGGATCGCTTATTGTTTGAACAATTGTTGACCATTTAGGATATATACCATCAGCCAAATAATAACCCATGTTATATTCTTGGCCTTGAATTGTATAATTAGCTGGAGGAGCAATACCTTGAGCAAGCTTTGAAAATAAATTGGAAGAGTTCAACACATTAATATCGTTGTTGCTTCCCGGCATTCCAAAAAAGGCATGCCATATCCATAGATCATAATCCGCAACCGCCTCGAGAATGATCGTAGGTGACCCGCTACGACCTGCAAATTGTCATGCCCATGCTGTTGGACAGTTCTTCCACTTCCAATGCATACAATCAAGACTGCCTAACATTCCAGGAAAATAATCATTGTACAAATTACGATGAGCAGTTTCTCTATCACGAAGCATAACCGCATGACCGATGATAGAACCACGGTGACTTACATGGTTATTTTCTTGATTGAGATGGTGAATAAGACGATTATTGTTGATAAATAAATTGACTGCAATTTGTTGATCTCTCTCTATTGTCTCATTTTCATCAATAATCCATTGATCAAACTCAAATGAGTCTGAAGAAGGAGAAGAAGAAGAAGAGGAATTTTGAAAAGATGAATTCATTTTCATTAGAAGTTTTGTTGATATGTTCGTAGATGCAACTGCATGTATATATATATATATTACTAGGTCTCATCAACTATTAAATTTAAACTTTGTCATATTCTTATCTAACCTTCAACCTCCAACCATATGCAACTCCCAACCATATTCAATTGATCCATATCATTTAATAGGCCATTAAATAGATTTTTTAGTCTCATAACCAATAAATGAAATTTTGTAATTTTCCTATCCAACCCCAACCATATCTAGTAAATATTGTAACCACCAACCATATTTATTTTGTGTATAAATAATAGAATTTACCAAATGAAAAAATCACATTTTACTAATCATCACTTTATTCATCCCACTCATTCGTTTCTTTCTCTTGTTTACCAAAATGGAAAAAAATAGAGGCACATCATTCAACCAACAAGAAGATGAGTTGTTATGTCATGTCTACTTAGAAATTTCACAAGATCCCATTGGTAGCAACAATCAAACTCTGAAGAAACTATGGGGAAAAATAGAAAAAAATTACAATGAAAAAAAAATGGAGAGTTGGGAAATTAGAAGTCATAGGTCTTTAGAAGGTAGGATGGGTACTATTTTGTATGCTGTTAGAAACTTGAAAAGTTGTGTGATCCAAGTGCAAAATATGCATCCAAGTGGTGCATCCGATCAAGACATTGTAAGTATAAATTCTATTAGTATTGTTATATTTTTATATAATGTTTATGTATCTAATCATGTTCTTTAATTCCAAAAATATTTACAGATGGAAAAAGCAAAGAAATTATTGATGCAAGATCCAAAACTGAAAAAAGGTTTTAAATTTGATCATGTGTGGCTTTTAATGAAAGATATTCCAAAGTTTTCAGATAATGTCAATATCGGTATCCCGGATATTGAGAGTGATACTGTCGGCTCTCCAGCATCACAATCTCCTGGAATTTCTTCATTCTCAATCAATTTAAGCAGTGACAATGGTGGCTCAAATTCGTCACAACGTCCTATCGGATCGAAGAAAGCAAAACTTAAAAGAAAACTTTCTGAAGGTAATACTTCTTCTATGGATGATGTGGTTTCAGCAAATGAACAAATCCTAAATTTCTTAAAAGAAAGTGCATCATCTAGAGAAAAAACTTATGAGATGGTTCAGCTACACATGCAAAATCAAGCAAAAAAATTAGCTATAAAAGAAATGGAGGCTGAAAATAAAATCTTGTTGAAAAATTTAAACTCCATCAATGATATCAACACTCGCCAGTTTATCCAATCTGAACAAGCAAGAATCATACAAAAAAGAACTCGGCAACAACAAATCGAAGAGAATGCTCCAAATTTATATCGAGAATACTTTAGTGATCTTGGAGGTTCAAGACCAAATTTACCTGATTATTAGTATTGTAATATATTTTTCAATGTGTAATATTTCAGCTTATGGATTTACTTGAATATTAGTATTGTAAGATATATTTTATTGTGTAATATTTCAGTTTATAAAACTTTTATTTTGATGTAAAATATTATGATTGTATTATAATTTTGTATTTGTGTTAAATTTTGGAAATATACTATGTGAAATAATATATTTAAAATTATACTTATATTAATATTAGTATATATTGGTATACAATATTTATTAACATATTAATATTATTTAAAATAATTTTATAATACCACAATTATAATATTGAAGTGACAATATAATTAAAATAGTAAAATGCCAAATAAGAAATAATAAGTACACAATCACTAAACATATATAAATAGAAGGAATAAAGTGAAAAGTAAATAGTGTTTTAAGGGGCGCTACAGTGCCCCCTCAAATTTGAGGGTGTACTGTTCACCCCCTTAAAATTTGAGGGGATAAGGGTCTGTTGGAGAGCAAAAAACTTCAAAAAATGAGGGGATAAGGGTCTGTTGGAGATGCTCTAAAAAAGAACCTCATTTGCCAGGTTTCTTACACTGTTCGCGGACCCCACTGACACGTGGCGGTCCGCCATGTGTTCGTTTTAATTTTCTTTTATTTTTTAAAGCAGACAAAAAAAAATAAGAAACCCATGTCTCTTGACCTCGGGTTAAAGATGCTCTTACGTGTCCGACCTAAATTACCAACTTTTTGCATGGTCATATATGGAGGTAGGTGAGGCAATGAGTGGTTTTAGAATTGGTCGTTTTATCCTTTAAATTTTATTTGATTCGATTTGTTATTCATTTTGATTTAATCTGAAAATTTCTTATATCCGTAAGTTTTTAGAACAAATCAAATACTAAAAATCAATATCCGTTAAAAACATAACAGATCCCATATACTCAAAATTTTAAAGCGGCTATCCGCTCCGACTTGTATACAAACAGATGTATAATTACAATTAAATATAAAGTTTTAAATGTATACTTTTATATAATTATTATTTTAACATATAATTTTACTGTCAAAATTACTTATAAAAGTATTAAATAAATAAATGAATACAAAATCTTTATAAACCTAGAATTTGTTTAAATTTTTGTGTTAAAAATTTATAGAAAATATAGTTTCCCTCATTTTTATTTTATTTTATATTATGTAAATATATTTTTGAAAACAAACTTGTATAGTTTTTTTAGATTTATTTGAATTAAAAAAAAGTGGATGAGATATTTGTATATATTCTAAGTATTCGCAAATATGTATAAATTTTCTGGATATCCGAAAAATCAGATATTCATATTTTTCCTAAACAAAACAAATTGAAAAAATAAATATTCGTTCAATATGAAATAAATCACAAATAATGAAAGTTATAGTACTATTCGCTCAGTATCCGCCCCTAATGGTTATAGATAGGAACGTTGCATACTTCTTATTCAAAATGACACTAGTAACTCATATAAATTACATAACAACAAAATAGACTTCATTTTTAATTTTCTTCCAAAACCATATTACGAACATTGGATTTAGTGGTTTTGTTTCATATTTATACATATAATTCCATCTACTGTAATTTTCTTACTATTTCTTACATATGAAGACATCTCTAGTTATTCATTATGGATCCAAAATCACATCCAAGCTAGGAACATAGTCATTATAGCATGAAACACAATCACCTTCGTCGCTTTTTTCGACATCTTTGAATTTACAAACGTAGTTATGTTACTATTATTGTTGTTTGGTTTTTGAAAAAATTATTCCAAATCCATCTCTACTTTGGTATGAGGCTATGGATCTGTGATATTTTATCTAGTAAATACCTCTATGATTATCAAAATATAACCTCCGCTCTAAGTATATGTGACTAATTAATTAATTGAGGGCTCTTGAAGAGAACGACCTTGACAACTAGAAATACATGAAACGCTTTTTTTATTTCATTGCTTTGGAGAGAAGGACAAAGTCACAAAGGTATGATCATCTCAAACAAGGAACTGAAACAAAAGATGAAATAAACAAATGGTTGTTGAAGATTTAGCATAGAATATTAAACATTTTATTTGCAAAACTCAATAATCCAGCAGTGGTAAGCTTGACAGACGAACTTGCAATGGGTAAAGCCTGACTCCATGGCTAAAGCTTCAAACTCAGCTCGTGATCTCTCTTTCCCACCAGAACATTGTGTGAACATCAACATGTCCATATCAAAGGCAATGTTCGCATTGATGTCTCCATTCTCAGCTTCATCAGGAGTGACTAGTTCTATGACAACTACTTTACCCTTCTCAGGTAGTGACTTCCAACAGTTTTTAAGAATTTTTACGCAGTCTTCATCGGTCCAATCATGAAGTATACGCTGTAAAAACAAATTAAATCAACAAAGTAAATACAAAATATAAGTATACAAACACTTTAATTAAGAAGTATAATACGATAGTTGATTGAACTTACTTTCAAGATCATAGCATCTCCTTTTGGAACATCTACAAACATATCTCCAGGGACATGTTCCACACCAGGGTAAGAAGGTGCTTGTGCCAAGGCACAAGTGAGATCAAAGTTGATACCCTTAATGTTGGGATACTTTGAAGTAACAACGCCGAGAGTGTTACCAACTCCTCCTCCAACATCAACCAACACATTCACATCTTTGAAGCCTTGGTAAACTTCAAGAGCCTTCTTCACGACAGCAATAGTAAATCCTGTCTGGTTGAAGAGCTTGCTGAATCTTTCATCTGTTCCCATATAGTCAAAGAGTTTCATGCCTCCATGTGCACGGCCAAATGCATCTCCTCCTTCAAACACCACATCTTTCAGTTGTGCCCTAAGAATATACCATATCAACAACGTAAGATTCATTGTGTTATTATTATTATTTTTTGAAAAGATCAATTCGTTGAATAGAAATTTACCATGTATTCAGGAAGACGCTATCGAAATTGACAATGACTTGAGAAGCAAGGGAGCCAATATCTTGAATGTTATCTTTCAAGAAAAACCTACAAATTGGCTCGGCTCTATAGACTCTCTCACCCTTCCCCGATGAGACCTTACCGCACTTGACCATTGAGTAACTAGCGAGTAGACGAAGCATCCGGTCTAACAAAACCGGGGCCTCAGGGTTACGTGGTGTAGTTGGTAGCCTACTCGCTATCTCAGATGTTGAGAGGAAGGAGTCGGTACGAGCGGCTTCGGCATAGAGAGTGTCGAACACACCGAGCTCGAGGGAGGCCTTAAGAACCATTGGGAAGGCTGCAGCATTGGCTAGTCTCACGGCCATCAAACCCAACTCATTATCATCATCAATAACGGTTTGTGTTTTAGGGTTAGAGCTTAAGGTTTCTTCAAAAGGGAATCCCATTTCTTTCTTCTCTTTCAAGGCACCGTACTGAGCAGAGGCAAGAGAGAGAGAGAGAGAGTTTGTGTGTGTTTCTTTGTAGTGTTGGTATGTTTCTGATACATATCCGTTTATCCTTTTATAGCTAAAGCTTAGATAGTTTTCTCACTATTTAGTTTCAAATATAAATATATTGTTGGCATGCCGGTCCATCTTGGGCGCTGAATAGTCTATATATAAAGTACTGCAGACATGTACGAACCACTTATGTCTGCTGAAATCTTGTTCAAGTCAGTTGATTTAGTCAAAGTTCAAAGCATAGACTTAATCTAATTTCATTACTATAGACTGTCCACTTTATAAAAACACCCATATGTTCTGAGTCCAAAAACCATTTATAAGAAAATAAAAACTACTATAATCATCTGCTTGTTTTTGTTTATTCTATTTATTCAGTTTGATCGACATGGATATCTTATCAATAAATTACAATACTACAATGGTGCATAGCAACCACTTGGTAACTGGTCTACAACGGTATATATTGTGCAGATTTTACATCAGCTACAGTTTTGAAAATTGTTTCTAACCTTAATTTCAGATATATCTCTTTTTCTTCAATTAACTAATCCATCGGAATATTCAAACGAAAAATTTCTCATTTTTTGCCTTTCATAAGCTTTCCATTGAAATAAAAATTTGATCTATAGAGAAGGGCAAATCTCTCAAATAGCATTTTTTAAAGTTTTTGTCACAAAAATAGACCTTGAAAGAATAAATGACCAAAATAGACTTTTTGTATTTTGAAAATTTTAATATTTTTTAGTTTTTAAACCTCAACTCCAAAACCTTAACCCCATAACTCTAAACCATAAGTTTAGATTAGTTAACCCAAATGTATAAATATATATCTATATTTTTTAATAAAATTTATTTTGGTCATTTTTCTCTTTAAGTGCATATTTGGGACAAAAAAAATTTTAGGTCTATTTTGGTTTTTATCTCTATAGAAAATCGGGAATGTCTTTATGTAAATTTAATTGTTTTCGTAATAAAGGTTTTGTTAGGGGCGTGTTTCGTCATGGGTGTGTCCATTTCGACTGCGCAAATGTGTCGGTCAAGGCTCGAGAGTGAAGACAATCATGGCCCTTCGCAAGCCGAAATTTACCCGAAGAAAGAGTGCTTGAATGTGATCAAGAAGACTTGTCAACTTAAATATTTAAATATTTTTCATTGTTAGGATAATATTATAAGAGCATCCACATCAAACCTCCCATTCACGATTTCCAATGTAAATTTTATAATTTTTTATTTATTTTTTTGTTTGATTATTAAAAAAAAAATTAATCAACCAACCAATCGTGGACTGCCACGTGTCGTGGAGCCCGCAAAACAATGTTGAACCCGTCTCTTACCAGTGAACACGTAGAGCCCGCGAAACAGTGTTGAACCCGTCTCTTACCAGTGAACTTTTCTGAACCGGATTCAACACTGTTTCAATATTATATATTTTTTTTAAAAAAAAACGTGTGAACCCCTCCCCTAAACCTCTAATGTGGATGCTGTAAGCATACGATATGAAATAAGGTGACCACTATATTCTCAATCCAAATGGTTCAACCCTTTGGGAATGGCCATATAGTCAATAGCTTATCATCAATCCCACATAAGTTCAGCCCATATATATTAAACTAATTATATTTGGCCCATTTAAGTTTAAAGTGCTTCGATAGACAAGGATTGTGAAGGAAATATCAAGGGCATACCTTCTCCAAGCACAAACAGCACCAGATCAAACCGAGATACCCCACCATATGATAGATCGATTACATGCAAGACATATGTCACCTGAAACAAGAGTCAGAAGATGGAAGGTTTGGCTTGGATCTTCACGGGACTATCGATCTCCACTATGGAGTATGGATCTTCTGACCAGCAGTTCAGCTTACCCTTGATCGCCGAAGCACTCACAGTTTGCTCAGCCCTCTGTATGGCACATACACTTGAGTACCCTTCCATCAAGGTTCTCTCTACAACATAACGCTCATCAGAGCAATCTCAACAACTATATGTAACATTCTAATTTTTGATATATGTGAAAAGATTTAATAAAATTGATTTGGCTATTTAAGACACCAAAATACGTTTATTTTTTCTGTCGTATATCTATTTAGAACTCCAGAATTAAGCGTGTTTGTGCTAGAGTAATGCAAGGATGGTTGACCTATCGAGAAGTAATTTGCGATACCATGTGAGTGAAGTCAAAACATAGAGAAATGTTATGTTGTGATTGCATGGACAATAAACAAGACTTTCAAATCTTCCAAAATTAACGTACGACCGTTAGACAAGATGGACCCACAAACCGAGAGAAGTGGGATGGAAAACCCAATAACTGTGGACGGTCGGGACATTACACAATTATACCCAAAAAAAATCATTGAAATCGTGGTTGATATCCATTCGCCCTCTTCTGCTTTTGCTTCTATCTCACTTCTTTCATCCCTCGCGAAAGGGTCTCTTTGATTCCAACAAACTGGTCAAGAGAACTCTTTCAGCTGCAATCTTTGTCATGGATTCATAATTAGGCCACTTTTAGGCCTTTTAATATATATTCGTGCACAAAAAAGACAAAGATTGTGATCGATTTATTCTAAATTTAAATAGAATGTTTATATCACTTGAAACTGATTTTCCAAAAACTCTTAATTTTCAGCTTGTCCCCAGGGGAAGTCGAATCCCCACTGCCTCCTTGAAAGAGAGATGTCATGAACCAGTGAATACTACAAGAAAATATATCTATCCAACTATCATAAACGCTAAGCACATATTAACTATTGAACTAACGCAACTTAGTGTCGCACTAATTAGTAACAATACTTATGCTGATTTTATGTGATTAAGCGTTTCACGAGTAGGACTAGGACTCAGACCACACTCGTAAACTTGAAATACATATGTCTATATCCATCATTGTCGATTTCAAAGGCATGCGCAACTACATTATTTTCACAACATAAGGATCAGTAAAGGTTCACATTATGTTTATTTAGGATCAGAATTTTCAAAACCAGATTACAAATGCCATTAAACCAAGGCCGTTTTACAAATTTAATATTCGCGAAAGTTAAAACGTGCTGGCATATATGTACGTAGGCAACTACGTATGCATGCAATAGATATGAAGTATCATAATATGTAGATTTGTATGTGTTTGTTAAAGAAGTGATAATGATGGTGAAGTATGGTGCTCTTCGTGTGGCAACCACACTCGTCCCTCTTTCTTTATATTATATATCCAACTCTTTCCATTATTTTATCTCCCAATAAACCTTTTTTCCCAATAAAACTTATTACTTAGTGCTATCCAATTCAGCAATTCAACTATTTTTATTTATATATGTCAAGAAAAAAAAAACTTTCATATTATCTACTATTAAATTTCTGTTTATGATTTTCATTTCCAGACGGCTCTAATCGACGGGTCGAAGAATCTATAGTGTGAAAAGCATCTGATTCATATTTGATCCCCTTCATATATATAAGGCCATCTTTAACCCGAGTCTCTTAAGATGGAGTTCTTAATTTTTTTGTCCTTTTTTTTAATTTTTTAACATTTTTCCGGATAAGAAACGTCTCTTATGTCTCCTATTTAAGAGACGGTTCTTAAGTTTTCTTAGTTAAAATTAAGAAACGATCTCTTAAAAAATAAGAACCCCTTATTAAGAGACCTGCATTAATCATGCCGCTAGTTGAATTATACTGTTTAATATTTTAATTGTCCATTATGTGTCCGTCTATAAGTAGTGGTGCAGTATATATTAAGGGCAAATCCCATATATTATTAATCCATTTTAATAAAATCAAAGGAACCCCTCTTTTACTACTTATATACACATATATATTTATCCATTATCACTTTTCGTCAAACACTGAAAAGTCCAGTGAATAACAAACACTGTATGTGTGATTGAATAGGTTCGTTCCCTGTCGAGAACAAAAGTATGTTCAACCATCAAAAGAGAAATAAAAAGTAAAAGAATGAGAGAGTTGTTTTATTTTCACTTTATAGTAAAAACGCTTTCACAGTTTCGCGTAGTCAAAAAAGGAGAAAATAAAACGAAAAATGAATTAGCCGACAACTAATCCCTGTTTTAAATATATTTTGTTCTTACCCCTTTACGGGAGAATTTAGGAATAAAAGAACAATGAAGAAAACAATTTTAGCATTAGTTTTTGTTTACCAAAAGATGAGAAGATCTAAAAATTTAATAAATTTTGTCATTTTAAATTTCTTGCAGAAATGAATTAACTATCAATCATTAATTCTCAGTTGATTTTAGAAATTAAACTAATTAACCATTTTCCAAATTTGAATATGGTGTTTTGATTCAATATGATAATAAGTAGTTACCAAAAGATACCTAGTGTGGTAAACTAGTAGTGTAAAGAAGTCAAGAACTATATCATTATAAGCTTAACAAACTTAATTGTGGGCAACATACTTTGTAGACCAGTAGCTCATTGTTTGAGAAATTTCATTTTTACTTTATTTTTGTATCTTTTTCTTCTCAAGAAGACATATATATATATATATATCCCCCCCCCCCCCCCCACACACACACACACACAAAAAAAAAAAAAAGGAAAAACAAATGTTCGTGGTTTCACATACATTTCATTCTTCCCGTTATATTTCAGTTAATTATAAATGTTGTTTTTTTTAAAGAAATATGATAATGTTCCTTCTAAAACAGTTTCAAGTAGGTCAATTTTGGGGTACATTGGTACCACGTATCGATTGGAATGCTTTAACTTTACCGATCGCGCGTACGCGGAAATCCACTTTAATTCTCTTTCTAAACTCCATTTGTTCGTTTCAAACATGAAACTATAATGTAAAAACGATTAGAACTTTCCTAAATTCAATATTCTAAGCTTTTCGAAAAAGAAATAATAAATATAGAATGCTAAGGTGTTTGCTTGTACCGCTACAACTCATCATTTTACGGTAGCTTTAACAATCAATATCCATGCATACAAACGGTGAGAATAAGCATATACTCCTAAATAGTAAAAGTTTAAAGTATCATTATAAATTTATTTAAGACACACAATTTTTGAAAACATCATTTTCTATTTGAATTCTTACACAATTTTCGTCTGTGTATAAGTCGGTCTAACCGTGACAAATAAACTGTAGTTTGGTAGTTAGATAAAACTGTATTTCTTTTTGTTAAATGGCAAGTGAAATCAAGTTTAGAAAATAATTGATTAAGGAAAACAAATTCACGAGTAAATTAAACAGGCGGGTGTTACTTAGTCACATTGCATCCAGTTGTAAAATTATTTCCTGACTGGTGATATTGCTCCTCCACATATATGTAGTAGTCAAACTTTATGTTTTGGTAAATAAAACTCATTTCCAAAAAATATATTAGTAATTAATGACAACAAATTCAGTAGTAAGATGAAACCGTTGGCGTTTAATATTCAGTCCACATTTTTGATCGAATATAGTTAAGCGATTTTCCATTAGTGGTGATACATTAATCGTAGACTCCACCACAAAGTCTTTTTTTAAATTAAAAAAATAAAGTTTCACACAAAATCTCTCAATAAATAGAACTCAAGGCGTGTGTCCTCCACACTTCATCAAACATTCTCTATCTTCTCATTTCCACATACAAAAGAAAAGAAAAAAACAAAACAAAAGATTTAACTATGGAGTCCCATAACGTGGACAACAGCTCGAACCTAGACATGGAGAAAGATCAAGAAAAGGATTTTGATTACTCCAAACGAGCTCAATGGCTACGAGCTGCCGTGCTTGGTGCCAACGACGGTCTTGTCACGACGGCTTCACTTATGATGGGTGTCGGTGCGATAAAGCCAGACGTTAAAACCATGATGTTAACCGGTTTCGCCGGTTTAGTCGCTGGAGCGTGTAGCATGGCGATAGGAGAGTTTGTCTCGGTTTACTCTCAGTACGACATAGAGGTGGCTCAAATGAAGAGAGATAACGGAGGAGAGATAGACAAAGAAAAGCTTCCGAGCCCTATACAAGCGGCTACTGCGTCTGCGTTAGCGTTTTCTATAGGAGCGGTTGTGCCTTTATTGGCGGCTGTGTTTGTGAAACCGTATAAAGTGAGGATTGGAGCGATTGTGGCGGCGGTGACGTTGGCTTTGGTTATGTTTGGGTGGTTAGGAGCGGTTTTGGGGAAAGCACCGGTGGTTAAGTCGTCGGCTAGGGTTCTGATTGGAGGATGGTTAGCTATGGCGGTTACGTATGGTTTGACGAAACTCGTTGGATCACATGGTATGTCATAGTTTGTGTGTGTGTTTACATACGTGACCGAACACTTCTTCATGTTTCATGCAACACCATTTAAGCGGTTACGTTTTTTTTTTTTTTTTTTTTTGCTTTTTTTCATACAAGAAACTTTTGAATATGTATTTCATGACTTGGGTTTTAGATTTATGTAAGCAAATATGTTATAGAAATTTGTCCACTAGCGTGTAATAATAAATGGTACGTTGAGTCTTAAACACTTGCAGCTCTAATTATCAACACACGGCAAGACTTCCGTAATTTTTTCTTCCATTTGCTATCTGATCTTGATTTTATTGTAAGTTTATGGAACAAAACAAAAAAAAACAATAAATATATATATTATATACGAATCACATGAATATAAATTTTGTATTCTATTAAACTTAAATAAAAATGTGAAACTAAGTTTACCAAGTCATTGATCCGAAAAATGACTGGTGAATTTGAAGGTAGTTAGCACATTAGAGATGAAAGCTATGTAATATCAACTTGAACCTAACTATATTTCTACAGTACGTTCTTTATTAATTAATGTGGTTAGTGGATGAATTTATATTCGATTTTGAACACTTCAGACTAGTGACACAAATGAAAAAGGAAGAAAAAAATATCAATACCACAGACCCATCATCCATAACATAAGAGTTTTGATCGTCTTCGACCAAAGAAAAGCTTGTCATGACAAATCAGTGATCTCCAGAATTTTTCTAAAAGAGAACAACTTTTTTTGGAATCGCTGTCGTGCTTTATAATCTCATATGCGATTTGTAAAGCTAAATTTCATGCTCTGCTTTTGGCACGAGATTGCGTGTAAAGTGTAAACACACACATCCTAATTAAAAGGAAAATTGAACATGTGGAATTATTTTCCTAAAAGTAATAGAAACATATCTCCTTATACAAAACAAACGGAACCAAACCGATTACCATGAAAAAAAAAGAAACATAGAGAACACAAGTTATGTTCTGTTCTGACTAGGTCTCGCCGTAAAATCAGTAATCCAAAATTTGAACCCAACTAAATTTGAAAAATCTAAACCGAAAAGTCCGATCAATATCCAGATTAAAATGTAAAAATTACCCGAATGAATTTTGTAACGTGTTACAAAACATATCTAAATCCAAAATGTTATTAATCGAATTCGAATGGATAACTTAAAAAAATCCAAAAAACTAAAAAGTATCCGAAGAAACCAATCCTAATGTCCAAATTAATATACAATATAAATATATGAAAAATAAATATATATTTCAAATATTGAATTTTATATATTTTGATATGATATCTAACAATTAGTATTTAAAATTGAAATAAGTACTTTAAATACTCAATTATATATAAATATAAATGTGTATTTCTTATGTTTTGTTTTTAAATTTTAGATTTTTATTTCCATCATATCCGAACCGGTTCGAAATAACCCAAATCTGAACGATATATATGTTTTAAAATATGATATAAAACCGACTCTAAACCGATGTGTTATATACAAACCCGACATGTATTTGCAAATTTATTAAAATGGGTCATAGGAGATATTATAAAATAGAGCCGAAATCCGAAAAACTGATCCGAACGACAACAGATGCCCGAATGCCCAAGCCTACTTCTCACTATCTTTTATGATGTAAAAAAAATCAAGGTAAACTATATCTTTTTCTAATTTAACGTTTCACTGTGCAGAAAACTAACATCAAAATATCAAATAGCAAATTACATGTCACAAACATTCATAGAAACATGACCGGAGACAAGAAAACATCCAGCGACAAGTTATTCAGTTATGTTCTGTTCTCACTTCTTCAATCGAACAAACTCTCCGCCTTTCTTTTTTTTCTTCACTAGCAAAACCTTGGACTCAACGATTACTTATCGTAAGGGTTTGTATCAGTTCCGGCATCTCCTTCTGATGTTTCACCACAAACTTATCCACAAACTCAGAGCTTTTCATCTTCAGCATAGTGAAGTAGTTCACATCTTTTTCTACCACAAGTCCTTCAGATACAAGTAAAGAGATCACCTGACTCCTCGGTTTGATTCTCTTCTCCATACTCAGCCCCAACACCACCGGTCTCACAACAATATCTTTCGCCTGCAAACCTATGACGTTCACAAGATACTCCATCGTATACATTATCTTCTCATCAGAAACCGTCGTGCAGTTAGGGAATCTCATAACCGCCGCGACGAAATCTTCTTTAGACCAACCAAAACGTTGGAACAGCTTCAACTTCCGTTCCATCGTTGACTCATTCGTCCAATCAAAAGCCACCATAGCGTGAACAAAGCCAGCCTTTTTAGGATCAAAACCATAGCTACAAACCCTGTTCAAGACCTCGTTAAACTTTTTCTCAGGAGAGAAGAAAGTGTAAGGAGAAGCTTGAACAAGCCACTTGATGCTCTTGTCCGAGACTCCAAGCTCTCTACAAACATATAGTCTCTGAGATAAGGTCCGTGCAATGTCTAAAGAGAAACATCTGTACCCGCGCTTCAGACACTTGACAACGCTTTCTTCTTCAACAAGTATGCTCTTGAGAGAATGGTAGCAAGGGATGAGTCTTTTGTGCAAGCTAAAGGAGAGTGTTTTGGGACAAGAAGAGATCATTTTCGCAGTATCAGAGTTAGAGAAGCCGATGGAGTTGAAAAACATGAGCTTGGGCAAGAGAATCTCTTCCGGGCTAAGTGAAAGAACACGAGGGAATGATTTGATGACGCTTGTGATTTGGTCAGTGGAGAATCCATGGTTCTTGAAGAGAGTGAGAACAGAGTCTGGTTTGTTGGAAGAAACCAAGTTGACGAATCTGGAATTAGATTGAGCTGATTCCAAAGACAGTCCACACGAGTTCACGAGGTAGGATACTGTGAAAGATTTAAGACATGGGTTTTGCTTCCCGACATCAACTGGGTTCGCTTCTGACACTGAACATAATGTTCTTCTATTAATCAAAAACCCTACGGTGTGACGAACAGGGGGAGAATTAAACGCAGCGTTTTTAGGGAGAGAAGAAAATAGACAAACCCGTCTGCAATGCAAGAAGCTCGACATGAATATATGAGAAAAACCCTAATCACTGAGCTTAAGCCGACTCTTCTCGGAGTCTTTGAAAAACTCGAACTTGCTTGCAATGACAACATCGAAGTAGCTCTGGATTTGGTTGGGAGGGGGTTTAGGTTAAGATAATCAAACGACTACGTTTCAACACTCCACATAGTCTTTTTATCATTATTTAAAAACAAAACATAAAAAGAGAAGAAAAATTCCTAAGGCTTTTGCCGGAGTCGGATCCTGTTTGGCATTACTAAAATAAATGTTGAGGTGAATGCATTGATTAGATAATGTTGCTAGAGTATGATTAACCCGAACTTTTAACTTAGAATTTGACTTCTTCTTTTTTTTTTTTACACTTTCAGCTAAAAAACTTGTATATCTCTTATTTAAGAGATGTTTTTAATTTTTCTTAGTTAAAAATTAAAAAAAATTAAAAACCGTCTCTTAGCCGAAGTTCAAAACACCAAAGTTCAAAACATCAGTTAAGAGACTGGATTAGTGATGATCTTAGCACTTGCTACTATGCACCTCTGTCTTTCATGATTGTTGTCTTACTTTTACACCTCTCTAGAAACACACACACTGATATAGCTTCCCAGACTATTCCCTGTATCTCCAGATGATTTCCTTGTAAGCCTATTTATCATTGAACGCTATATTCAGCTATAACCGCTTCTCTTATATGTTACTGTTGCTTTGGGCTCTTGCGCAGCAATGTACAAGCGATATGCTTCAATTGGAGTTAGAGAAGACTCGTTTGAAATGTTTCTTTTGGGCTCTGAATTATTGAGCCTGGCCCATTGTGTTTTTCTTTTAATTATCCAAGCTATTAAGGAACTTGTAATCCGCTGCAAGTTCAGTATGAATTTTTTTTTTAAAAAAATCTTGAGATTTACAATTAACATTACAGTTATATACATGAGTATCATTAATGTTTAAAAGGATTTTTAAAATCATTTAACTAGTGATATTAAAACGTTATTTAATAGCCTTAATTAAGGTTCCACACAATTTCTATAACAAAAAAAAAAACTGAAGATCATATGTTGACAAAAAAGAAATACTAAAGATTATACAAGTTTTCCATCTTGTTTCATGTATGTATATAAAAGAGTAAATCTTATGCAAAAGATTTGAATTGTTTTATAGAAAATGATCTCAAAATTGCTAAAATGACATAACTTAAATATTGTTTTGCAAAATTATACACTATCAAAAATATATTAATATTTAGGTTTACACTTTAATGATTATTGTTTAAGATTTAGTGTTACATGTGTGAGTTTGAGTTTCTAAACTTTTTTTTATAAATATTTACAAAATTAATTAAATCTATTTTCATCAAAAAGATTAAGATATTTTTAAAAATAATTATTTCATTAAAAATAAATTTAGAAAATAATAGTAAACTTATGGTATAAATAATTTTTTTCTAAACTTTTAAAAATCCTCCTCGTATCAGATGAAAAGAGCCTTCTGGCTGCGTCAGAAACGTCAGACGCTTGGTCAGCCCGGTCCACGTCAGGTTCCTAAAATTTTGAGAAAACCATTTGTCGGTTTACTATTCAAACTTTTTTGTTAATCTTATTTCTTCTTAGCCACGAGGATTGTTCACTTCATAGTTTCAGTTGTAACAAAGAAAAATTGTGTGTATTGTTATATCCAAATTCAATTCATTCGAATTTTTTTTTGTGTTTATACATATATATATATAATTAAATTAGTTTTATTTTTTATTCATATTCATATAAGCTAACCAACTATATTTGAACTATAAAAAAAACTAATAATGTCAATAATTTTTGATATAATCTGAACTTATTCATTTACAATAACAAAATCATGTAACTTTCCATAACAATTTAGTAACTAAAATACATACTAATATTTATTATAAATGGTTATATATACAAAAAATACAATGTATTATTCATTTGTACGATATATATCTAATAAAAATAATTTATGTAATTTATAAATTTAAAATTTTTAATCACCATATAATACATATACACAGTTATGTCTAGGACGAATAAGTATTTTAGGATATACGAATTCAGATATGCATTCGTCGGATTCGTAAAATTGTTATCCGGATCTGGATATTCGGGGTTAGGATATTCAGACTAAAATCTGTATACACGCGGATATCTGGACTTTTTTTTTAATTAAAAACTAACTATTAACCATCAGTTAAGTACTATTTTATAAAAAATACACATATTAAAAATATTAATATTTAAATTTACATTTTAGCGATTATTGTTTAGAGTTTAGTATTAAACGAATGAGATTGAATTTCTAAATTTTTTATAAATATTTTAAAAATATTAAGCAAGTCTATTTTTATTAAAAATTAATATATTTTTGAAAATAGTCATTCGTTAAAGATAAATTTAAAAAAAATAACAAATTTATAATAAAAATAAAATTTTCCAAAAAAAAAACAATCTCACCATGATTACTGATGAGCCATGATAGTGGAATTCAACTAATACAAATACATAGTCCAATCACAAGGTATCACTTTCTCATTTCAATAAAGTAAAATTCATAATTATAATATAGTGGAGCTAAAATAATAATTTTCTAGAAGTTTGGACTTTAATAGAAAATAAAGTTAAACACAAAAGAAGAGCTTTTGGCATCCATCCAGACAGAGAGAGAGAGAGAGAAGCTGACGGGAGAAGAAGAAGACGAAGCAAGTTCCAACTTTTGTTTGTAAGTTACAACCTTTTATCTTTACTTATCACCCATCCTGAATCGCTCTCTGCTTGATTCCAACACTAAAGTCTCGATCTTTAATCTCGATTTCGCATTCTGGTGACAAAGGTTTAAGCTTTTTAGTGATCTGTTCATCTCTTCGATTCAGGGAAACAGAAAATGGATGGAAACTTTCCTCAAGGAGGTGTGGTTCGTGGCGGTGGAGCTTCCTCGTACGGAGGATTCGATCTGCAAGGCTCTATGAGAGTTCATCATCACAACCCCAATTCTCAACCGCTTCATGAAAGTCTTCCCTTTACTATGGTCACAGCTCAAACCTGTGATATTCATCACAACATGGCCATGACTGAGCAACATAAACCCGATAGAGAGAAGAACTCAGCGAGTGACGATGAAGAACCAAGTTTCAACGAGGAAGGCGGTGACAAGTCAACTAAAGGGTCTCCATGGCAACGAGTGAAGTGGACTGATAAGATGGTGAAGTTATTGATAACCGCTGTGTCTTATATAGGCGATGATTCGAGTATGGATGGTAGTAGTAGAAGAAAGTTTGCAGCTTTACAGAAAAAGGGAAAGTGGAAGTCTGTTTCCAAAGTTATGTCTGAGAGAGGTTATCATGTTTCGCCTCAGCAGTGTGAGGATAAGTTTAATGATTTGAATAAACGGTATAAGAAGCTTAACGATATGCTTGGTAGAGGAACTTCTTGTCAAGTTGTTGAGAATCCTGCGCTTTTGGATTCGATTGGTTACTTGAATGATAAAGAGAAGGATGATGTTAGGAAGATCATGAGTTCTAAACATTTGTTCTATGAAGAGATGTGTTCGTACCACAATGGGAATAGGTTGCATTTGCCTCATGACTTTGCTTTGCAGCGTTCGCTAAAGCTGGCGCTTAGGAACAGAGATGATCATGAGAATCATCAAGTTGAGGATCTTGATGATGATGAAGATGATGGGGAAGGTGATGAGCATGATGAGTATGAGGAGCAGCGTTTTTCACATGGGGGTTGTAGGGGAGTTCATTATGGAGGTGGTGGTGGTCCTTTAAAGAAGGCTAGACAGAGTCATAGCCATGAAGATGTTGACCATCCGGGCCACGTGAATTCTCTGGAGTGTAATAAGCTCTCTTTGGCTCAAATGCCGTTTCCTCAAGGTGGGGAAGAGAGTGAGAGAGCAGCTTTGATGCAGAAGCAGTGGATTGAGTCACGGACTCTTCAGTTAGAAGAGCAGAAGCTTCAGATTCAAGTAGAATTGCTGGAACTGGAGAAGCAGAGATTCAGGTGGGAGAGGTTTAGTAAGAAAAGGGATCAAGAACTCGAGAGAATGAAGATGGAGAATGAGAGGATGAAGCTTGAGAATGATAGGATGGGATTGGAGTTGAAACAAAGGGAATTGGGTGTTGAGTTGTAGCAGGGGTGTCTTCACTTCTCTTGATTGGTACATAACTTCACGCTAATGAAGACTCATTTATGCTGTTGTAAGCTTGATTTGAAATGATCTCGAGACTTTGATGTGAGAGATCATGTGGTTGCATCAGTGATGGAGGTTTGAGGAAAGGAGTGGTCAATACTAGCAGTTCTCCAAGGCTTTGCCTTAACCTCTCAACCTGTTTTTCATCATTTTGTTGAATTATTCTTGATATCTTAGTTAGAATGTAACAAATGTTTGTCTCATATTCTATTTCAAAACCCTGGATTTTTTTTTTTTGGCCTGCAGCTTCTGTGTATGTCTTTGGCTCGCTGCTTCATACACCTGTGAAATAAGAACCTTGAAATGTAAATTTGTAGCATAGTTAGTGATGCAAGAAGTCAATCAAAGCGTAGTTATGATTTGAGGTTGCACTGTGCAATGCACTGGTGGAGTTTGCTGCCAGACCTCTCTCCCTAGAGGGAGCCACTACTTCATGGTCTCACCGTATAGCTTCTCCAACCATACTTCTGTTTATAGCTTCAACCTTTGCAGCTACACCTTTCTAGTCGAAGATGGTAAGTATCACTTTAGATCTTCAGAAGGTCTTATGAATCTGCGGAATATCAAGAGTTCCCTGTGGTGCTTGATTGGTCTATTGGTAAAGAGTCATGTGAGCCAGTTGGAAGCATGGGCGTCCCCGAATACTATGGATGGACTCAAATTTTTCTTGGTAAGCTCCTCTTACTTGTTCTGTATTCTTACTTTTCTGAAACTAAACAAAAAAAAAACTCTCTAATCATTTATGTGTGATGTGATCAGGAACAACAGTTAGCTTCTTGGTCGTCCTACTTGTCGTTAGCTGTGTACAACGGAAAATGAAGCACAGGAGAAACACCGAGCTTCAGAAACATTTCTTCGAGCTAAACGGTGGCGGCATGTTGAGGCAGAGACTATTTAGGAGCAGGGACATCAAATGTTGATGTCCAAATCTTTACTGTGGAATGCATGAAGGAAGCAACTAATGGTTATGATGAAAGTAGAATCCTGGGCCAGGGAGGCCAGGGAACAGTCTATAAAGGGATATTGCCAGACAACTCTATAGTTGCCATTAAGAAAACTAGGCTTGGAGACAGTAGCCAAGTAGAGCAGTTCATCAACGAAGTTCTTGTGCTTTCACAGATCCACCATAGGAACGTGGTCAGGCTCTTGGGCTGCTGTCTAGATATTGAAGTTCCCTTGCTGGTCTATGAGTTCATCAACAGTGGCACCCTTTACAACCACTTGCACGGTTCCATGTCTGCTTCTTCTCTTACTTGGGAGCACCGTCTGAGGATAGCCATGGAAATTGCTGGAACTCTTGCCTACCATCACTCCTCTGCTTCAATTCCAATCATCCACCGAGATGTCAAGACTGCTAATGTTCTCCTGGATGAAAACTTAACAGCAAAAGTAGCAGACTTTGGTG
This sequence comes from Moricandia moricandioides, assembly GCA_905132885.1. Taxonomy (NCBI): domain Eukaryota; kingdom Viridiplantae; phylum Streptophyta; class Magnoliopsida; order Brassicales; family Brassicaceae; genus Moricandia; species Moricandia moricandioides. Next base: position 53,833 of record CAJHQQ010002045.1, read on the forward strand.
CTTCAAGGCTGATACCTATGGATAAAGAGCAGCTCACAACTATGGTGCAAGGCACTCTAGGTTACTTAGACCCAGAATACTACAACACAGGGTTGCTAAATGAAAAGAGCGATGTTTATAGCTTTGGAGTAGTCCTCATGGAGCTGCTCTCAGGCCAAAAGGCATTGTGCTTCGAAAAACCTCAACAGTCAAAACATCTGGTGAGTTACTTTGCTTGTGCTACAAAAGAGAATAGGTTGCACGAGGTTATCGATGGGCAAGTGATGAAAGAGAAGAACCAGAGGGAGATACATGAAGCTGCAAGAATTGCTGTTGAGTGTACAAAACTGATGGGAGAGGAGAGGCCAAGGATGAAAGAAGTAGCTACAGAGTTGGAGGCCTTGAGAGTCACAAAAACCAAACATCAGTGGTCGGATCAGTACAATGAGGCAGAGGTGAATGAGCACTTGGTCGGTGTTGAAATATTATCAGCACAAGGGGATACTAGTACCACTGGCTATGACAGCATCAAGAATGTGACAAGATTACACATAGAAGCTGGGCGCTGATATTTGTCCCTCCAGCTCTCACAAAATCACTTGTATCTCTCTTTTGTTTGTGAAAAATACTCTTTACAAAAAAATAGAGTATCAAACATGAAATTTCAAGAACATGTATGTTTCGAGAGATTGTTGTAGATCATTAATAACCATGTTAATTATTCCTCTTCTTTAAATTGGTTTCCTCACTACGAGGAAACGAACAAGATATCAAAAAAATATAAGAGGATTAGTCCCTGAAACTGTCACTATTAAACCTAATAAAAGGGACACGTAGGGATCTTATATGATGAAGCACATTATAATGTTCTCCTTTACGTGTTACATTAACATGGGTATGGTCTTGTTGAATTCTATTCTTGCAATTTCGGGAAAATGAGTGAAGATATCATTTGTATGTTCATGGGGTTTCTTATAAGAACAGGCCTCAAGTAGATGAAATAAATTAAACTCAAAAGAGAAACAGAGAGAGAGAGAGAGAGAAGATGAAGATGCATGGTGTGTTCTTGGTGGCTCTTTTTTCTACCTTACGTATACACTACTGGTCAAGGACTCAAGGGGCAACTTCAACCTCATAAGGGTTGCAAAACTACATGTGGCATGTAGTTGTTACTCCCGGAGATGATAGTTTCAATATCTAATGTAAGGAAGATAGGCGACATTGAAGTGGAAATTTTTTATCACAACGGCCAGCTTCAAGTTCTGGTTAGCCCTTTCATTTATTGCAACTAGGAGAAAGGAAAGCAAATTATATCCTATAACGGTTTTACACTGAATAATTAGTCTATTTCCACCAACAACAAGCTTACAAAGGGATATTAAGAAAGGTAGGCTTGGAGAATGCAGCCAAGTAGCGCAGTTTATCAATGAAGTTCTTAGGAACGTGGTCAAGCTCTTGGGATGTTGGTCTATGAGTATGTAACTAGTGCACCCTTTTAATCACTTGCATGGTTCCATGTTTGATTCTTTTCTTGCATGGGAACACCGCCTGAGGATAGCCGTGCAAATTGTTGGAACTCTTGCTTATCTTCACTCTTCTGCTTCTATTCTAATCATCTGAAGAGATGTCAAGACTTCTAATATTCTCCTGGATGAAAACTTAACTGCAAAAGTAGCTGACTTTGGGGCTTCAAGGCTGATAACGATGGATAAAGCGCAGCTTACGACTATAGTACAAGGCACTCTAGGTTACCTAGACCCACGATATTTCAACAGAGGTTTGCTAAACGAGAAGAGTGATGTTTATAGCTTTGGGGTAGTCCTAATGGAACTGCTCTCAGTATCTGCTACAACATCTCACTCTACTTTGACGGTAAATAATCGATTCACTTGTTAAGCTGAGATCAAATAAACTCAAGTTCATGTAATGCGATCAAGAAAGAAAAACATTACATGTATACCAAAACTTGAATGTCATTAGCACTAATAAGTCTTTGAATGTTTATATGCACATGGACAAGATGCTAGGAATGTGTCAATCCTGATAAAATATGACATGTACATGTACATTTGCATGCCTAGAACCTTCTTTATTTTTGCATTGGCCCTTCGTGATCAATTGTGAAGTTCGAGATTCCAGGTGTGGATTTTAGAAAGTGCAGGACCAAATAGGAGACTTACAACTTACATCCTCTTAACCGTGTATCTTGCAATCTCTTGATTCTTGTAATGAACCTGTTGCAAATATGCAAACAAATCTCTTGTATCGTGTAATGACGACACAAAAACCTGACATTATCCATAGTGAATAAAATCATATTGTCTACCATTTTTAGATCATACGTACTAGCGATGTAATATTCTCTTCTTCAGTTTCCACTTTAGTTTAACATCGATATCTTTTGATTACTGGCGAGAACAGATACGTGACACAAACGGAAGCAGTTACACGAGACGACAACACATGTTTATTATACATTCTACGTGAAATTTGTGTCCACGATATTTCTCAGCCTTCTTCTTCTTTGCCTCTTTCTGTTTTGCAAAGGTATTATTTCATTAAAAAGTAGCGCAACGGCGGATATTTTATAAGCCGGCAAAAATAGAATTATAAACATTGGGACATATGAAAAGACACAATCTACAGATGATCCAGGCAATATTGGGCTTCTTCAGATCACTATATATGGACTTCTCTTATCCAATTGAACACTCCAAAACTCAACTCTGTTTTTTGTTTTTTTTTTGACTGAAACCAAAACTAAACTCTGTTGCAATGATCAAATACTGAAAGTCAACTTTTGTTGCTGTTGTAGGTTAGGATATCGTTTTAGCTTGTATTCAGCTCTAGTTATTGCTTTTTGCCAGCTTAAAATTTCAGATTAATAACTAGTTTTGTATTGTTTGCATTTGTGTAAGAAAGTAAAAAGACACGAGTCCCCAAGATCAATGTGATTTTGGTATTCGTTGTGAGCTCAAAACCTAGCTCACTAGAGTATACTGAGAAGCAACTTTACAATAAATCATTCACACCCAACTTCTCACTCAAATACAGAAATTTCTCAGAAAATGAACTTGTCCACCAATATAACATACATAATGATCTTGGAGCATATCATTCTATTAGAGAGAATTATTTTTTAACTTTTTTATACAGTGAGACTACCCAACTTATTTTGGGAGTATGCTTGCATGCATGAGTAATTGAAGAAATACAAACTTATTATTTATGATTTTTTTTTATTAATTGGACAAAGCAAACTTGCACATGAAAAAAATCAGAAAGAAACAAGGCATAAACTTACAAACATTAATATGACTACTGATTACGTGCATATATGGCCATTAGTTGATCAACACACACATGTTTCAAATTTATTGCAATAAAACTGTAAAAATACGTTGGAAAGATGAGAAAGCTTTCACTGCTTGGATTCTCTAGTTCAGACTAGGTTTCTCTTATTACAATTACCGATAATGGTTTCCATCTTGGCTTTGTCTTCTTGTGTACATCGTTTTTTCCTGAAAAGTAAATACAATATAATTATTGTCATGCATGCTTCCACATAGGATTTTACATGTTAACTAAACAAGGTGTATATATATGTCTTAAGTATTGAGAGAGTAATTACCGTGACAGAGAATTCTAGTAGTGGTATGGAGGAGGAGGAGATGTGTAGAGGTAAGGATGGTGTGGGGGAGAGTAAACTGGAGGAGGAGGTGATTTATATACGTACTTCTTGTGTGGTGGTGGTGGGGAATGGTAAACCGGAGGAGGAGAGTAGTGTTTAACCGGAGGAGGAGGGGATTTGTAGACGTAGTGCTTCTTTGGTGGTGGTGGGGAATGGTAAACCGGAGGAGGAGAGTAGTGTTTAACCGGAGGAGGAGGGGATTTGTAGACGTAGTGCTTCTTTGGTGGTGGTGGAGAGTGGTAAACCGGAGGAGGAGAATAATGCTTAACCGGAGGAGGAGGGGATTTGTAGACGTAGTGCTTCTTTGGTGGTGGTGGGGAGTGGTAAACCGGAGGAGGAGAATAGTGCTTAACCGGAGGAGGAGGGGATTTGTATACGTAATGTTTCTTTGGTGGTGGTGGAGAATGGTAAACCGGAGGGGGAGAGTAGTGTTTCACTGGAGGAGGAGGAGATTTGTAGACGTAATGTTTCTTTGGTGGTGGTGGGGAATGGTAAACCGGAGGAGGGGAGTAGTGCTTAACCGGAGGAGGAGGGGATTTGTACACGTAGTGTTTTTTTGGTGGTGGTGGAGAGTGATAAACTGGAGGAGGAGAATAGTGCTTAACTGGAGGAGGAGGAGATTTGTACACGTAGTGTTTCTTTGGTGGTGGTGGAGAATGGTAAACCGGGGGAGGAGAGTAGTGTTTAACCGGTGGTGGTGGAGATTTGTAGACATAATGCTTTTTAGGTGGGGGTGGAGAATGGTAAACCGGAGGAGGTGAGTAGTGTTTAACCGGAGGAGGAGGAGATTTGTATACGTAATGCTTTTTGGGTGGTGGTGGTGAGTGGTAGACCGGTGGGGGAGAGTAGTGTTTAACCGGTGGGGGTGGAGATTTGTACACGTAGTGCTTTTTGGGTGGTGGTGGAGAATGGTAAACAGGAGGAGGAGAATAGTGTTTGACCGGAGGAGGAGGGGATTTGTACACATAGTGCTTCTTTGGTGGTGGTGGGGAGTGGTAAACCGGTGGTGGAGAGTAGTGCTTAACCGGAGGAGGAGGGGATTTGTACACGTAATGCTTCTTTGGTGGTGGTGGAGAGTGATAAACCGGTGGTGGAGAATAGTGCTTGACTGGAGGAGGAGGGGATTTGTATTCATAGTGTTTCTTGGGTGGTGGTGGAGAATGGTAAACCGGAGGGGGAGAGTAATGCTTAACCGGAGGAGGTGGAGATTTGTATTGATAGTGCTTAACCGGAGGTGGAGGAGAAGAGTAAAAGTAGTTAGCGGTTGATTGAGATACAAAGGTGAGAGATATTGTTAAGACAAGCAAAGTTGCTACAAAAGAGGCCATTGGAGACCCCATTGATTGTTTTGTTGCTTTGGTTTATGCTCTATATAAGTCTTCCCTTCACACCCTTTATATAGCTGTTTTCAGTTTCACTTTTTAACGTTGATAACCTCGCTGTAAATTTGTCAATTAGTAATGTAAAAAGTACAAGCAGTTCTGTACAACGAACATATATATTAAATATTATAGATAACGAAGTGATATTGGTCTCTTTGATTTTCATTATTGTTACTATTATATTATATATTAAGCCGTCGTCGATTGACATGTTCTCCATGTTCGAACCACGTACTCGTGATATTTTCTTAATATGTCTAGACTAGAGTCTCTTTTTCCGAAAGCTTACGATTTTTACATGGTCCTTTTGATAATTCTTTGCAAGGAAATGAGATTTCACAAATGCATTGAACTAATAATCGTAGAACGGCGTGACAGAAAATAGATGATCTCTTAAAGTAAAAAGGGTTAACGTGAGAGAACTCTGAATACGTTACATGACAAACATCACTCTAACAAATAACAATGCATGAAATATAGAATGGGAAAAACTCTCAAATAGCATCTTTTGAAGTTTTTGTCAGAAAAATAGACATTGAGAGAAAAAATGACCAAAATAGACCTTTTTTATTTTGAAAATTTTAATATTTTAATTTTTTTTTTAATTTTTTAACCTCAACTCCAAAAACTCTATCCAATAACTCTAAACCCTAAGTTTAGATTAATTAACTCAAAGGTATAAATATATATTTACATCCTTTAATAAAATTTATTTTGGTCATTTTTCTCTTTGAGTACTATTTTTGGGACAAAAATTTTTTTAGGTCTATTTTGGTCTTTTGATAATAGAATTGTGTTTCATATAAGAACATATTTATCAATATAGTATTTTAACTGAGTTTCTTAAGTATAAAATATTAATATAACTAAATCATAAATTAATTTTAAAAAGGAATATAAATCAGTTAGACCTGTAACACACATAAATCGTAAGTTTGCGAGATATCAAACAAAATTTTACATTGAAAATTTAGATAAAAAATGTGTGATATATAAAAAAATGTTCAATTCTGATGAGTACCAATGTCCAATAAAGTTTCTCAGATGTATTTAAAAGTTTCTCAAGCAGAAATATTTTTTATTATTTCAATATTTTCAATTTGCTTAATAGAAAGAAACTTGCTGAGAGACCACCATAGGTGCCCTAAAATGTTACAGATTTCTAGATATTTGTTCCACTACGTGAACCTAGAGCTAATACTAACGAATAAAGTTTCATAATATGATCCAAAATTTAATTAAAATTCTCCACACCACTAGTTTAGGATTTAGTTATTATGTATTTTACTCAACGAAATTATTAAATTGTCGCCCTCTTTCTACTTTCCTTTTTTGGTTACGTGCATCTGTTTTTTTGTTGAAGTACATTGCATCTTCTTTTCTAATATTTTCTTCTTCTTCTTTACATGCATCTATAGGTCCTTATGAATAATGGAAAACTAATATCTTTAATTAATGCTTTAGATAAACTATTTGTAAAATTCATTTAAATGCTCGAGGTTAATTTAACAGTTTCCAATCTTGTTGAAGTTTAAGCTAGTATGATCTTTCTAATGCATAAACTGTTTTCGGCAATAACCAGCCACATATAGAGCTGAATATATAATAGGTCACTAATCACATACAGCTAGATTTAGCTAAAAATATTATTTCGAACTCACCTACTTGCTACTAAATAGTCAAAGATGGTTACCACACATCTATTCTTACTTTTCTTTTGATTACGAAATTAATCAATCCAATCTTCAGTATACATAAAGTAAACTCAATGTAATTATTCCTTTTTAACATCCGTAATTAGGTATACCAAATTTTACAATCGAGACGAAACTTCATAATTTAGTTTGTGTTTATACCTATATGATACAATTGCGGATATTATGGTTTTCCATTTATAGTGGACCTATATAGACTAATCTGAGACATATAAACCCACATTAAATAACGTACGTAACATGTTCATCTAAAGCTTGAACTCACATCATTTTCTAACGTAGTTTATATCTCTACTTTTCATCAACTCAATTAAACATGCAAGTGTTAGTTTTCTAATCAATATATTTTGTTCAAACAAAAGAAGATTCCTATCTTTTAATAAGTACATGTATAAAAATCAAATAACGCGTTGACTCAAGGCGGCCTGTTTGAACTGTGGAACATAAAAGATAACGTGGTCTGTGATACACACGAATATTGCTCCTGCCGGTGTCAGTGATTCTGTAATTTTCGATTTGGAGTTTTTTGCCTCACACTTTCTTTGATTAAGTTTAGAACACGTTTCTTGACCTCTCTAGTGTTTTTAGTTATATACTGTGAAATATGCTAGAGGGTAAAATGTTAATATGTGTGATTTAACGAACATGGAAGTCATGTGACGTTAAAAAGAAGAATTATTATGAGGGATTTGTAAATATGAGGATGGTCATGGAATCAAATGTCAATAATGTTCATCTACTGTCAAATAAAATAAAATTATTTAACGGAATTGGTCAAAAATCACAATTTAAAAAAGAATTATAGATGACAAAAGTTGAATTATTTTGATCGAATTGAATAAGCAACCAGCTGGACTAAGACAAATTAACAACTTCGACTTTTTTTTTTCTTTAAACAAACCAACTTCGTATTTCATTAGCATATGCTTTCATACTTGAAAGCTAACTACCTAGTTGCTTAACAACTCAAAGTCCGTTTACCACTAAGATTAACACCGTATGCTTAAAAGTTGACTATCTTGGTGGGACGTTATTAACGAATTACAAGAAGTATCACCGTCATACTGGTTTGGTCATTTGTAAACTAACACGACAATAGTTACCTTTCATAACAATATTTTACATATATAGTTAACATTTTTATATATTCCTTTGTTGAAATATAGTTCATATTTGACCCATTTAGAAAGAAGATAGCTTTAAAGTAACAATGTTTACATATTGACAAGATTTGCAATTCCAGAAGAGCATTTAGAGACCTTACGATATATAGCTTATATAGCTTTAAGTTTTGAAAAGATAAATTATAATACTAACTAATGTAGATATAACGTGGACCATATTCTTTAACGTGCTTGTACTTCCTAGGGTAAATTCGAATTTTCTTTTCTAATTTCTTATGCTCTTTTATATTAACAATCTTCTACCACACACACACACACATATACATATATATATATATATATATATATATATATATATATATATATAAAATCTGTTAATTAGGTAATGGTTCCACCAAAGCTTGAATAGTATTATCTTAAACAGAAAGCTTGAATTTTCTCAAACGAATTCCAAAATAACGTGGTTCATTTTATTTGATTTTTGAAATGCAACTTTCATTCAAACTTAAATATTCGGGTTACAACGTGGTTCATATTATAAAATAAATTTTGAGAACTATAAAATTTTAATTTTATAATGAAATTAATGATTTTTACATAGATTAACAGAGTGATGTGATCAGCACTGACTAGCTTAGCATAATTTGTGAGAAAAAAAAATTACCATTGATATTTTCTGTCCAAAGCGTTGATTGCGATAGATATGCAATAATTGCATGATAGATTCATGAGTCATAAGCAACATGGCCCCCTTGTTCGATATGATTTTTTAAAAACTATTCCATCCCTAAGCTACGTGTAATTTTGTTAATGTCATTTTAAAAAGAGAAACTCATGACTTTCAGAGGATATGAAAAAGAAAGAGAACACGTCGATTGATCAACCAATGTCTATAATAAACATATATGTGATATGTAACTATTTATTAAAAACACGTACATAATCGTTATTTGTCGTAGACAGTTTTGTCGGGCCTCCGAATGTGTCCCGATATGCTGTCTATAATTAATGTGTCTTATTCAAAATACGTACTATCTACGTATGTTACTACAGGCAATTAGTTCGACTGTATAAGGAAATTAAATTTTTTAATCGGTTGTATATTTATAATACCCTTATAATAATGATTTTGAGGAGACAATTGAGGTTTCTTTAAAATTGTTCAAAATATGACTTTTATCAAACTTTGCAGTTGGAGTTTAACAAGTTTGCATCATTAAGATAAGAAAGAAAAATTGTTGTACAAACTCATGTATGTATCTCTCAAACATTACATGGATATAGATAAGTAGAGTAGAAATTTCATTTCTTAGAGGCTTAAACCCTCCAATTAACTGAAACTGTCTAAATTAGGGAGCGAATCTATCATAATCAAATATCATCAAGAGTATTTAGATTCGAACTTCCATTGGAGAACCGAATTTAAGTAGTAAAAAATACATTTTAAATAGTTTTGTTAAAATGAGAATGAGGCCACGAAAGTTGATGGAACAAAACAATGGAACCGATGTTGGTGGTATTAGCCCCCTAGGTATTGGCTAAAGAAGATAATATATTAGTATGTTCCTGATAAAATAATTATCAAATATGAATGACATTTGACTAATATGATGAAACTACACACAAAAGCACAACAACTGAATTAGTTTACCAATCTTTTTTTAACGGTTTTGTATACAGAAGTAATTTCTTTGTTCATACCATTCCAATGTCTTGTACGCAAAAATCCCATGCAAACAAAAGTCTAAAGTCCTTCGACAAATTTTATTAAGAAAAGGAACAACTCTGCTAAAACTAATAAAAATATATACTTCCAATTTTGTGATAATTTCTTTACGTCCACTACTAGAATAGATATTTACGTACGGCTTAAAACAATTTTAATAATTCATTATAACCACAAATATATCTCTGTAGAATTTGGGAAGTTACTCCTCTGTTAATATTAATTGATTTATTATTAATCATATTTAACATGTATTCATTTCAATCAAAAAAACTTTTCTTAATTTTAATTTCTTTTTTCTTGGAGTACTATTTTTCCGTCTTTATGGAAAGCGTTGGGAGTTAATTATGGGACCAGGCGGCTTGGCTGATATACTTCTTTTTATGATTTGCTTTCGTAGTGACAAATGTTTCTATTCGAAAAAGTATGCAATATGATATTGTTTCTATCGTATTAATAATACCCTAGTTAGCTTTTTTATAACATGAAAGAATTACTTAATGCCATATGTCCACTTTAAAAACTCATTGTTTCAAGAATCTTTTGGGAATTTAGGGTTCGATGCCACCTTCCATAGGTTAATTTTTATCTAAAATTCTAAGAATAAAAAATTCGTCTTACATGTTCTGCCGACACTCCCTTACGTATGAATTTTAACTACTTCCACTATTATGAGAAAGCATATTTATGAGAAAGCATATTTATGATCAAATATCCGTTATGTGAAATCTCTAAGTTTATATACGACTTACAAGATCTGATGTAACATAAAGTATAATGAAACAACATATTGCTTGAACTATGTTGTTCAGAAAAAAAGAAATTAATGAGAACAACTTCTAAAAAAATCCAACAATAAACTTCTCCTAACCGGACTTAAAATCACTACACTTACCAACCCCAACCCTAAACCCTGAGGTATGAGACATCTTCACATCAACACAAATGTACTTCCCAACTCCAAAAAGACAACTTTTCAAGAATTCACAGCTAGTAAAATGTAATTCCATCCACGATTATCACCACTTGACCACACATTTCGCTCACAATATTCATATATTCAATAAAGAAAAATATTACTTAATTACTAAAGTGGGAGTAAGAAGAAGACAACGATATCTAACAAACATTTACTTTTTTCTTTTCTCCTTTTTATCTCGGCTAGGTTTTTCTTTTGCCAGTAAAGTTAGTAAAGTCGTCAGGTCGGTAACTGTGGCCTGTGTAAGACGTCAGAAAAATGCTGGGGACAATTATTATTACGTTGATCGTCATATAGAAGAAAATAATTTAACATCCATGACGACAAACAATTGTTCATGGTAATAACATCATCAGAAACGGGACCCCTTTCAACGTCGTTTATTACAATACTCTCGTACAAAAAAATCTTTAACTAATTTTGTTTAAAAAAGAAAAGAAATATTTGTATAACATATACTCCGATGTTTTTGTTTATTTGATTTGAAGAAATTAATAGTTGGATATGAAAGAAACCAATCGATGTAATTCAAAACTTAAGTCATTGTTTATTCACAAGATCTGGTTCCTAGACGTCATGATTTGGTTCTCTCGATCTGATCTTATTTTCCTTATTAATTATTTTATAACTTTTTTGTTTTGAAACCCTTTATCAAAAATTTTTTTTAGTTTAGCCTAAAATGGCTATTTCTTCTATTATTATCATAGCGTTATATCAAATTAATTCATAGTATGTTATGGTAGTGAATAAACTAGATAGAATTCATCAAATAAAAAATTTCACGTTTCTCATAACGTAACAAATGTAGATGTCGTTTTTTTCCAGGAGAGTTTTAAAAATACAAGAGTACCAAAACCAAATTGAAGAAAGTAGTTAATAGGGTCTTTTCAAATGTAACATCTCTTGAAAATATTTATATTGTTCAATATATATATATATATATATATATATATATATATATATATATATATATATATATATATATTAATATGTACCCCGATGTTTTGTTTGTTTTTTTTTTGTTTTTTTTTTTGTTTAATCTGAAACAAATTAGCAGTTGGATTTCAATGAACAATCGATGTAATTTAAAGCTCAAGTCACTGTTTATTCACATGATATGGTCCCTAGACGCCATGATTTGGTTTTCTCTAATCCCATTTCCTTCGTTAATTATTTACAAACTTTGTTTTGTGTAAAATGGCCATTGATTTTTTTTAGTATTATCTTAGTGTTATTATATCAAATTGTTCGATAGTTTGTAATGGCAATGAACAAACTAGCTAGAGTTCATGAAATAAATAAATAATTACATCATGAAAAATATTGTAGATGTCATTGTTTCCAGGAGAGCCCTAAAAATACAAGAATGCCAAAACAAAAATATTATGGAAAGTAGTTAAGAGGGTCTTTTCCAGTGTAAGATCTTTTGGAACCACTCTAATTCGGTAATTGATTAATATCTACTAGCATAAGTGAACAATATTTTAATGTAGATTAGGTAGTGTAGAACCAAGACTTTACGATCCAATTGAACAAATATTCTATAAAATGTAGTAATATAATTTTTGTTTAACAAATTGTCTCTCCTCCCTCAATCATGAATTATACATATATAATCCGTTAGGTCTCCTAACATTAGTCTTTGTTCAATCCAAGAATATCTTCAATATATTGCTATATTTATATAAGTCAATAAAAATGTGTTCAGAAAAAAAAATATAAGTCAATAAACTATTATCTTGGCAGGGAATCAATTATTCAGATCTACGTCTATTACAGTATTACCTAACATATTCTTCCAAACAAGTGGCTAAAAGCAATACATTTTGATTGAAAACTTTTAGAAAATAAAAAGTGAAAAAATACATCATCTGTAATTTATTTTCTTTCTCATTTTAGTTTTTTTTTCAGTATGTGATGTGAATACAATTCTCATCGAGTACCTTCACCAATTAATGAGAAAGGTTAAATTGATATGGGACAAAATCTAACTTCTAATGTTCACCACACATTATTCTCATCGTTCTCTTCATCTTAAAAACTGTTGATTTTTTTATTCAAGAGGTGCAAATGCGGATTTTTAAAAAAAAAATCTGTAAAAATTTGGGTCTTAACTTATTGAAATTCATGTAGATTTGTAATTTAGAAAAATGATACTATAATTTTTTTTTTTGGGAGGGGGGGGGGATATTTTAGCACAAGGCTCTCATATCTACTACACCAATCATAATCAAAAGGAGTCAGGGCATGTGCAATATACAGAATCAGCTTAATTACAAAATCAAATCTTGTCTCAAAAGTCGCTGTAAAATATGGAAAAAAGACAAAAGAGGAAAAATTGATATGTACGTACGTTGTTACTATTAACGTGGACATTAGCATGAAGCTTCTTGATGATTTATGATGATGAACAATAGAAAAGCCAAAAATAAATAAATATGTTGGACATGAAAAAAAAGTATCGTCTCTTTGGATATCGAATATGCTTTCTCTATCCATCGCCGATGCCAACTTTATTGACTGTTTTGGTCAACCAAAGTATATAGTAGTCACTGATATCATTTACCTGGTAATAAGATTTATCAATTCATTTGCTCTTTAACATCCGAGGTACAAACACATTACAAAGGAAAAGTTTGTAACAAATATTTTTGGACTTTGATAAATAGCATTAATAAGATCATACATCTAATGATAAATCTATCATAAATATGAGAAAAGCAAAGAGACTTTAGATTACAGTCTACTAATCTCTTGTGTATATCCATACATTTCTATTGCTGTGGGTAAGAGCACTCCTAAGGATCTGAATAAGTGATCAAAGTGTGTTTGTGTTGTAGAGAAACAATAAGCTACCATTTGATTGATGCGCCTCCAAATGTCTCCCACTCATCACCTCCTTCCTCCGCGTTGCCCTGGTCTTCGACCTGGGTTCCTTGAAAACTGGATCTGCAAAGATTTGGAGTCCTGTTCATGTTCATCCATTCTGTAGCCTGTCAAATGCATAGCAGCATCAGTTAAGCTCGAGGTTTAGTGTCTTTCTTTAGAAAAAAAACAGCAACATGTTGATGAAGATAGTTCAAGAAACAAAGCAACTTAACATAACCAATTAAGTGTTACCTTGAAGGGCGGTACGAGCAGTTGCTGCACATGCAGGAGTGTCAAAATCAACAAAACAAAGAACAATAGGGTCTCCATTCCTCTGCATAAAAAAAAAAAACTTAAGTCGAAACAAATGAAATTTTTTTTTGCAACAATACTTCAAGTTTGAACAAGTTAATCTTACTTGCTTTGAATCTTTAGTCACAAGTCTCGCTTCCTTATATCCCAAAAATGGCCGAAATATATCTAGACAATACAGTTAAGGACACTAACCAGTAGAAAACATTCTTAAGTGAAGATATAGATACTGTTCTAAGAAGTTTTGAACACGAACCATAAAGAAAAGGATACGAGATACTTCCCTCCTTGAACAATTAGAAGGAAGTCCTTCGACAAATAGAGTGTTGGATGCATCATGAGGTAGACGAAGCAGTTCCCGTCCAGGCCTGCCAACTAAATCATGTTGCCTAAAGCCCAAATCTCGATCATTTGGCCCAAAATCTGGAGGCAGAACTACACCACGCCCAGTCATAAGCTCACCCATGTCACCTCCTCGTATTCCCATGCCAGCACCATGAAACTGACCAGCTTCTTCAGATGGCATAGAAGACGTTTGCTACAAAACAGGGAAGACTTTCAGTTCACTGACGAAGTAAACGAAGAAGAGATAGCACATAACACATAAGTGAATAAAGGATTGTACCGCACTCTGAAGGTAGACATCATAAGCTGAGCCAATGGTTCTCGTATCTCTCACTGAATGAAGGATACCTTGATCCTCATCCCGTGACACGTAATCATGGTCTGAATAAAGACAAGGCGTTACACATTCATATATATATGTTAATGTCTAAACCTACAGACATGAACCTGCAACTACCAAGCAGTGATTGTGTGTTGATGTACAAACATCTTTAACTTAGCATCAATGTAGCATGATACATACACTATCTACTACACAGAACCATTCAATCACACACATAGCTCAGCGTATGAGTAAACAAATAAGAAAGGGAGATTGTTTTCAGGGCAAAGAAGCAATCTTTAGAACTATAACAGGTGAGAACATGTTCAATTGTCTTTATGACAAGCAAGCATCACAACAATGCCCACTACATGAAACATTGAATCTCCAAGTGTAGTAACAGCTTCTCTAGGTCTTAATTTGTAAAATTACAAATCGAGCGGACGCAAAATAAGAAGAAGAAATTAGCATTACCGAAGTCAGAACGGTGACGTTTCAGAGGACCACCATGAGGGATCGGAGGCTGGTGGTGTCTCTGCTGGTTCCAGTACCCATCTGCCATTGACGGCGACGGAAACAATAATGTCTTAGTTTTCGCTCGATCTCAGTTTCAGTTTCAGTTTCTGCTTTAGACAACCCAAGTGAATGACCCGAATTTCTGTTACCCGACCCGGTTTATTCTGACACTAATTTAACGGGCCTATATACACCTGATGGCCCATTTACGAAATCTACCTTTTAGATTGTTTACTCAATGTCGTCCTCCACAAGTAATTGTGAATAGTAAACTCTCCCCTAATGGGTTTGATTAGGTTTAGATTCTCTAGTTATTCGATGGTGATTTTATTTGAAACTCTACTTATTAGTATGATATTTAATATAATCTTTTCTAGAAGATTAATCAGTAGACTAATTAGTGGGGGATTTGTTGAGGTAATGAAAGATATGTTTCCGAATTAAATATTTAGAATTTTTCTTGTGTTTTGATCTAAAAGAGATTCACGCAACTCTTTTGTGGTTAGACGATATGAGCAAAGACTAATCAAGTCTTGCAGACTGAGTTACGCACTTGCTCTGAAATGGGCCCAGGCCACATAATCAAACTTGTTTCATTACTATATTCACAACATGGCGTAGATATCTCTTGTGTGGATCTAATAACACATCATGAATTTGGTTCTACAATACAATAGAGTTTTAGGCTGAGTCGGAGATACCAACTCCAAGAAAGATCAGGAAGTTGTAGCACTAGCAGCAGAGCTATTGGCTTATATCAAATGCCGCTAAAGAGGCCATAAACCCCCTAGTACCTACTAGGGGAATGTGCACTTGCTGACTTAAATTTTTTTTACCCACTACTATGATATTTTTTTTACATTAGGTAGTACACATTATATCATCATATAATTTAGGGTTTTTAGTAATTAAACCCCCCAACTAAAGATGAATCGTAAAATAAACCCTCAACTAAAAAACCTACGAAATAAACCCTCAATTTTAGTTCCGTTAACGTATGTTACCCTCCGTCTAAAATTCCGTCACGGAGGGTGACATATGTTAACGGTTTATAAGTTGAGGGTTTATCAACCTGAAAAAATTAGTTGATGGGTTTTTTTACGATTCAACAATAGTTGATGGTTTTTATCACTAAAACACATTAAATGTTTTAAAAACTTTATTATCATTTATGCATTGTTTAAAATTGAGTTATAAGCCTTTATAATATTTTTACAAATGATTAATAAGACTTAGTGTAAATATTGTATGGGTTGGAAGCTAAAAATTTTACGAACCTATAAATTAATAAAAATTCATAAAATAAATAGGAATAAAAAATTAAAGTATAGAGAAGTATTTGAACTTAACAACCTCTGCATTTTTAATGAACATCCAAAACTAATTTTGCTAAGAGATATTCTTAATAAAAATGGTCCATAATTTAATTATTTTTAAGAATAACTGTTATTTTTGTTTAAAGATTCATAAGTAAATTATCTGCCATTTTTCTTAATAACGTCTCTCAGCAAAATTGATTGTGGATGTTCATTAACTATGTAGAGATAGTCAGTTTGAATATTTCTCTCTGATTTATTTTTTATTCCCGTATGAGAATCAACTATTTACAATATATACAATACTGACGATCAATTTCACTAGATAATATTTCCATGATGAAATTTTCCTCGAGACACTTGGATCGATGAACGGTTTTGTATGTACGACATCTCTAATGAACAGACTCTCTCTAGAATAGACGACCACCACGAATGTTTCTACCTACCATACTTTAGAATCCCCAAAAAATTGCATCCTATTGTCTGTAAAAGATTACATGATATGGGATTCAAACGCTAGACATGTATGGAAAACTTTTAAACCTTAACTATTCCATAATTACTATCATGTCTATGAAGAGTCAAAAGCTCATTAAACTAGGGCTTTAGACGCCACATATAATAGTTAATTTAGTGGTGTTGAATTTACTAATTAAAGTCTACTTTACTTTAGTGGTTGTAAGAGCATCCACATCAATGAACCTCCTCTTGGGGTTCATTGAATCAATTTTTTATTATTAATTTTTTTTTTATTTTCTTTTTGATTTTCTTTAAAAAAAAAAAGTTCTAAACCAATCTCGGGCCGCCACGTGGTGAACCTTAGGAGAGAGGGTTCACCCGAGAAAATTTTAGCAGAGAGGGGTTAATAAATTTTTGTTATTTTATTTTTTTATTTTTTTGATTTCCGTATGAACTCCCCCCATAAACCTTCAATGGGGGTGCTCTGAACTTCTCCTGAGACCTCCCGCTTTTATTTTTGAAACTCACTATCCACTTCGTGTTTCTCTTTTTAATAACATTTTTATTTTTCTGAGAATAGTAAGATTCTTCATTCAAAGAGATTTGGTGCATGTTCCTAACTCACTAATTTCTTTTAGTATGTATATTATACTCTCCATTTTAAAAAGCATCTCATTTTGACATTTTTTCTTGTTAGATAAAAAGGATAATTTTAAAATTGCAATGCAATTTATGTTTATTTTAAGTTCAATACTTATAACAAGATTTCAATTTTAGCAGAAGTTTGATATCATTTTTTAAAAATTTAACTGATAATCATTTTCATAAATCTTTAAGTTTATGATAAAATTAACCAACCTCTAATACTAAAATTTAAACAATAATCATAAATTTTAAACTCAAATGTTAAGGTATTTTTGAAAAGCGATAACAACATTTTGTTATTTCAAACAATTTCTCAATATTAATTACAAAATGTACTGATTTTATAAAAAAATTATTTCAAATACCATTGGTTAAATAGGTGTATTTAATAAGAACATAAATGTATTTTAATCATTATCTTATTTATATGAAAACTGTCAAAATGACACTTTTTGCAGAAAAATATAATACTAAATAATAAGGATAATTTGCAAAATATCATATTTAAGATAAGTAATTTGATCAAAAAACTTAATTATTTCTTATGTTTTATTAAAAAAAAAAACTAGTTATAAGTACACAACACTTTTTTTTAACATAATTTGATACTACGATTGCAGTTTTTGATGTGAACGAAGTCATACAATAATTACAAAAAGATTTGGAAATAAGATGATTCAAAAAGAATCATAAATAAACGGTGCAAACACTTTAGTTGATGATATTAAGAAGCCGAACACTTCTACATGTTTCGCCCTCTGTTTCCACGTCCTAGAGAAGTTGATTGCAATTGTAGTTCCTTTGCTTTTGCTGAAGGTTTAACTGATCTTTCTCTAAGTAAGCGTTTCCCGAATGGTGTCAAAAGATCAATTGAGTCGTAGGGATCCAGTTGATTGTCTTCTTCTTCTTCATAAGAAGAAACCAAAGAGGCAAATCTATTTGATTCCAAACCAAGCTTCCCTATTATGCTACTTTCATTGAGTACCACAGTTGAAATCTGATTGGTTGAAAATGGGGGCAGTTTCCATAGACGGCGATTCAGTTTTTTTCAGTCACACACACAATGGTTGGAGACACATACAAGTTCTCAAGTTACGAGATTGTAACCAAAGAAGCTAAATCATCCGCATCAGTATGGCTGACATTTTGTTTTATTAAAATTGATTAATCTTCTGTTTTTAATCATTTGCTAGAATAGCTATATGAATAAGAGATATTATAATAATTAACTTGAATTATCAGCTGCTCATGTTGCACTGTTTTACTGTGATTGGTCTTTGTTGGAATAGTTCCATGGGAAAGTCTTGCAACTCTTTTTCTTTTTGCATTTTTGTAATGCTGTTAGGAACTTATAAAATTTAAAAACTTAAAACTATCATAGGATTTTAATATTTTCTGAACTGTGAAAACAATAAACTTTGAAAAGTTGATGTTAGCGTATTTTGGTATATGTTTTGCTTTATCTACAAATTATACATTTGTTCGTTGGATTTGTAGAAAATACTATAAAAATAGTATTAGAAACCAACAACAAGATGAGCTGCAAATATTGTTTTTATATTTTGTATCTGTTTTTGAAAAAGAAATTAATAATAAATGATACTATTGTGTTTATACTTCAAATATAGTAAATTTTAGTTTTTACAAAAGGATAATATTTTTCTGCTCTGCTTTAGGCAAGATGAGTCTGGATCGGAAACTGTTTACAAGTAAGTTTAAATGGGATGAGAGTATCAATAGTAAAATCTTTGTTGATTTATATATGTATTGAGCTAGAAAAGTTTTCAACATAAAATTAATTTTTTGTAAGTGCATTGGATATACTATAATTTTTTCCAACTTTCGATGTTAGACTTTGTTCCTAATATGCTCACTTGAGATGATGATTCTTTCACCATTAGTTTCATGATATTTGAGAAATGATTGATGAAACAACCTTGGGATGAATCGATTATGGATTGGTTGGATAGCATTGATCAACTTTGATACCATAGTAAATTAAATAAGCTTACAAGCTAAAATAAATTGTGATAAGTGAATTGGTTTATCTCTCTTTATGTCTTCCAATTTTTTAATGTGGAAATTTGTCTCTAATACATCCCCTCGATATGATAGTTTTTTGACCCTCAATCCTAGAATATGTAGGCAATCACAAATGGACCAGTTTTTTACATTAGATAAATTTTTGATTGGATTGGACTACGTGAATCGGTTTATAATACTATATTAAGTTAGATATGCGTTAATCAATATATTGATAATGAGATGCGATCTTAAGATAAAAGTTTAGTTTTAAAATATTTTTTGTATGCTGAATAAATTTTAAATCGATTTATTCAAAACTATATGAAACATCTAATTTTCCTTAGAATTAAGGGACTTAGTGCTTGTTTTGTAAATTGTAACAGAGTCATGTCCTTTAGAGCATGAACAACGGGGGTTCTTAGGGAGAGGGGGTCCACCAAAACCCAAAAAACCGGTTCCATAAATTTCTAATTAAAATTTGACTCTTACTTGTTTCTTGTACTGTTCGCTAAGCCTATGATTAATTTGTTTTTAATTATTTTTTTTAAATTAAAAAAAATAATAAGAACCCCACATGGGTTGTAGGGTTAAGAGCATCATTAATGGGGCTCTTAGGGTTGTTTTTAGGGGGTTCTTAAGGGGTGGTGCCCACTAAAAACCAAAACTAAATTTCTTAAACATCTTAATTAAGGACTCAGTTTGTCATGGTTCTTGCACTGTTTGCGAGCTCCACTAACACGTAGCGATCCGGGATTGGTTTGTTTTTAATTTTTTTTTTGATAATCATACTCTAATGATGCTCTTACTCCTTTGTTCTTTCTATCCCACAGTTTTTCTTTCCTTTGATAAATGAAGTTCCAACTGGCAAAGGTCCGGTATATACTATATACAGCAGGTGGATGACCCCATAACTTAACTTAATTGATTATTAAATAAATATTCACAATTTGTAATATTTCCAAGTTCATGATACCAGATAATTTAATTACGTAGTCCATGATAAATATGATTAAATTTCTTATACTGATGTTAGTCGGCCTTTTGATTCTTGCAGTATATTTGTGAAATATAAGTAACCACCACCATGACCAATCTACTCTATTAAAATAGAGTTACTATTTTTATCTACTATAAAAAATCATATAAGTCCACTTTATTATGATTAATAAAATGATTATTTCATTATCTAATCATATCATTTACAAACAT
>CAJHQQ010002046.1:0-74447 GCA_905132885.1 Moricandia moricandioides
AAAAGGGAGGTTTATCTGGCATTCGGATTATATTTGATACAGCGGTAACACCGGTGCCAATAATAAATAGACAAGAGTAGAAATGACCGCCAGATGTGTATGCTAGAAACCGAGTTTGGAGACATTATTTTCTGGGAGCACATTTTTCGGTCAAAACGGATAACGTGGCGACGAGCTATTTTCAGACCCAGAAGAAGCTGTCCCGAAACAGGCAAGATGGCAAGATTTCCTGGCGGAGTTCGATTACACCTTGGAGTATAAGCCGGGAAAGGTGAACGTAGTGGCGGATGCAACTAAGCAGGATGGCGGAACTAGTGACCATGAGCCAAGTCGAGGGGACCATTATGGCTCGAATCCGGGAGGGGCTGGAGCGTGATCCAGTTGCCAAGGAGCTAGTGAAGTTATCCAATGAAGGGAAGGTGCATCGATTTTGGGTAGAGGACGGGCTACTCTACACCAAAGGTCGTAGACTCTATGTCCCGAAGTGGGAAAGTCTTCGACGTGATATCATTCGGGAGTGTCATGATACTCGGTGGGCGGGGCCATCCGGGACAGAAGAGAACGATGGCACTTGTTGAAGCGGGATACTACTGGCCACGGATGAGGGATACTGTGGAGTTGTATGTGAAGACTTGTCTAGTTTGCCAACAAGACAAGTCCGAGAATAAGCAGTCCGCAGGTTTTACTGCAGCCACTTCCCATCCCGGGCGACCATGGGACTCGGTTTCGCTCGACTTCATCAGCGCGTTACCAAAGTCCGAAGGATTCAGATCCGTCTTGGTGATCGTAGACCGGTTCTCCAAGTATGGGACGTTCGTGGCATGTGGTCGAGACTGTACCGCGGAGGAAGCAGCAAGGGTGTTCTTCAAGAACGTGGTGAAGTTTTGGGGACTTCCGCGGAACATTGTGAGTGATCGGGATCCCCGATTCACCGGGCGTTTGTGGACGGAGCTGTTCAAAATGCTTGGAACAGAGTTAAGTTTCTCAACAAGCTTTCACCCACAATCAGATGGGCAGACCGAGAGGGTGAATGCCTTGTTGGAGGGATATCTCCGACACTTTGTGAGCGCCAACCAACGGGACTGGGCCAAGTTGCTAGACATAGCCCAGTTCTCATACAATCTTCAACGCAACGAGGCAACGGGACGAAGTCCGTTTGAGCTTGCAACGGGACAACAGCCATTAACCCCGCATACTTTGGCCACACCAAAGACCGAAGGGAAGAGTCCAGGGGGCGTTTATAATGGCTAAGCAGTGGGAGGAACATGCTGATCTTGCCCGAGCATGTTTGGAAAAGTCCCGAAAGCGGATGAAGAAGTGGGCGGATGAGAAACGACGGCCTTCGGAGTACTTAGTGGGCGACCTTGTCCTTGTTAAGTTACTTCCACAACAGTTCAAGGCATTCCGGAGTCTACACAAAGGCTTGATCCGGAGGTACGAAGGACCGTTTGAGGTAGTTGGGAAGGTGGGGAAGGTTTCCTACTGACTGAACCTGCCGGACACATTGAAGATCCACCCGGTCTTTCATGTGAGCATGCTGAAGCCTTACCATGCTGATGAGAACGACCAAGATAGAGGCGTCTCAAAAAGGGCACCACCAGTCATGACCAAGTCCTATGACAAGGACATTGAAGAAGTGTTGGCGTCCAAAGAGGTAAGGAAGCAAGGAGTCCCGAGGCAAACCCATTTTCTAATCAAGTGGAAGGGACTACCCGAGGCTGAAGCGACGTGGGAACCGGAAAACGATCTATGGCAGTTCCGGGAGGCATTAAAGGCATACACGGCGACGAGGGCGTCACCGCCTTAGGTGGGGGAGGATGTCACGCCCCATCCAGATTGGAACGGAACCGGGACGAACCGAGAAGATCCCGGGAAACTTAGTATTTACTTAAGTATTAAGCTTTGTAAAATATCTAAGTAAGGATAATGTAAAATAATGTGGGCTATCTTAAGGGGTAAGAAACTTAAGGGGGAAGTACTTCAGGGTGAAGTTACTTCATAGGAAGGTAATGATCTCATCCGTTAGATCGGTTTGATCTCGGCCATCCGTTAAGGAGGTGGTTGTGTATAAAAGGGGGTAAGGCCTCATTGTAAAATTCATTCAGCAAACTTAATAAGAAAAACACTTCCAAAAGCTCTGCCTTCTCTCTAAAAACGTCCCACTCTCTCTCTAAGTACTGATCGGTTTGTCCGAAAGGCTGACTTAGCAAATCACAAGGGTGAAAGACACGTCCTGATTGCTGTGAAGAAATCAGTCCGTGACAGCCAGCTCTCAACCATTAACATTTGAAACGTAGTTTATTATGCTCTATTGGTCAAGCTGTTACATTTCTCTAATTTCACTCGCACTAATATGACGCAAATCCAAAGTTCTTTTAACAACACCACCATCACGTACAAATCCACCATCTGTCATACCAAGCAAATTGTACTCTACACTTGAGCTTTGAATAATAATTTTTTTATTTAAGAACCGGTTCTTAATTTTTTTTAGTTAAAAGTTAAAAAACAGTTTTTTATATTCCGATAAAAACTCCACCATAAAAACCATGCATTAATCATCTTCTAATATTTGTCTATTAATACTAGCAGGCCGACTCATTCCATTCAAGCCCAACAGAAGGAGAAGAGCTTGGGCTCTGTTGTCAAGAAGTCCACCTCCCCTCCAGCTAAACGCAAACTACCTGCAACGGTAACAAAAGGTGTTAAAGAGCAAAGCAGAGGAAAGAAAGAAAACAAACGTACCAACGTTCCAGCTCATCAGGTGCTGCTCTCCAAAATATTCGATGCGCTTAAGAGCAAGATTAATGGGGGATTCTTAAGGGGTTCTTAGAGCATTCACAATCGGGTTGCTTAGGAGGTGCTTAAGGGGTGGGGTCCACTAGCACCCTCAAAAACCAACTCTAAAAACTCTCAAATAAGCACCCTATTTTCTTTGGTTCTTGCACTGTTCACGGGTCCCACTGATACATAGCGGCCCGTGATTGGTCTACTTCTTTTTTTCTTTTTTTTCAAAAAAAATCAGAAAAAAAATAAACACCCCAAGTGGGGTGCTATGGTTGCGGATGCTCTTAGCGGTTGGGTTCCACCAAAACCCTTAAGAACCACTACCTAAAACTCTTAATTAAGAACTGATTTTAGGGTTTTTGTACTGTTCGCAGACTCCACTGACACGTAACAGCCTGCGATTGTTTTTTTTTTAAGTTTTTTTTAAAAATAAAAATAAAAAATAAGAACCTCTAAAGGATTCTTAGGGTTGTTTATGCTCTAAAGATCAAGATGACTGAGCTGTTAGAGACACATGACTCCTTTCTAGATTGTTCCTTTTACCTTGTATAAATAAGTGTAAACCTAGAATTGTAATTAGGCAAGTTATCAAAGTATAATTTCAGATATCATTCTAAACATCTTACTGATTTATCATCTTATCTTACTCATCTTCATTGTCGACCATGATAGAGGATTAAAAATGATATTGAGTTTGACATTTTGTTGTTCCTGAATGTGAGAATAATATCTTGCATTTATTCACTTACGCTTGAATTATATTATTCGTCACCCCTGATATAAAACTTAAGAAAATGATAATAGAGTTTGCCATTTGGTTTTTCCTAGATGTGAGAAGAATATCCACCAACTTTTGCATAATGACACTCGAATAAAAATTTTCACCAACTTTTTACCTATATATTTATTTATACGAATATCTATTTTGTTTATCTTGATAGTGACGAGAGGAAAGTCGAATATCAGTAACAATTTGAACGGTTTACTGATATTTATCGTATATAAGAAAGACAATTTGAACGGTTTTCTCATCACTTAAACTAGTGCAAGTTACAACACTTCTTTCTATGATTCGGTTCATGTATCTAAAGTTTCTATAAATTGATTTTTCAAATTTAAATAATATACACTAGTTGATAATTCATGCGCATATACTGGGTAAATAAATCATGGTAGAGCACTCTTCTTATATATAAGTTAGAAGAGAAATACTTGGTATTTAAGTCTAGCATTCGTCAATTAAAAACATATATTCTATACTTACCATATAAACGTATGACATATATATATATATATATATATATATAAATTTACAATATCTTTAAATTACAATCTAGCAATATGTCAATACTTAATGTCATAGATCATATAGTAACATATATAGCAAATATAAACAATTTATTTGATTAAATATCTCGCTATATTAATCTTTTTAACCTTCTTTCTCAAGTAATGACATCTGAATATGTATTTCGGTTTAATTACGGGTTTGGTTTAGTTTTTAAGGTCAAAAAAAATTAACTAAAATCAAATTATATTAGTTGGTCTGGTTTGTGTCTATTTTTTTTTGCTCGATTATTTTTTGTGTGTTTAGTTTGGTTTAATCAAATTATTTTCTAAAAAAAAGTTATTCTCTTTCACTTACAAAATATAACTTATAAAAAATAAAACAAATTATCATTTGTTACATATTATTTAAAGTGAAATAAACTTTTTGTTCTACTTCACTTAATTTAAACCACTCGGTCAAAAGTAACACAATTCCCTTAAATAAATTATATATTTAACAGAAAAATTACCTTATGGTTACAATACCTACGATATGTTTCCCAATAATAGTTTACTTTATTGCTGAATATTCAAAATGTATAAAAAAATTCATATAATAAAAACTCTAACAAATACAACAAAATTTAAAAAATGGTCATATAATAAAATATATTAATCTTAACCGTTTTAACTTATAAATATATTAAGTTTTGTAGTTGAATATTATCAAAATTATGAGTACACAATCAACATTTAAGTGTTCTTAATACATTAAATTACCAAACATCAAAAGAAATTATTAAAAGGTTATTTATTTTCATATTCAAATTTCTATTAATAAGTTTTTAGTGGTCCATTCAGTAGTACTTTTCTAATAATCTTAATAATCCTAAAAAGGTTGATGAGCTCTCTCGACTTAACACATAAGGATGCTTCTTAGGGTTTTCATTTAAAAAATGCTCTAGGATCATTATATAGAGGATACATTTAACAAAAACTTACTTAAAGTTTACGGTACCCCTGATATTTTTTTCAAGAACATGTTACCGCATTACGAAATGTATAAAAATTGACATATAATAAAAATTCTAATGAATATAAAAAAATGTATAAAAAATGGTCGTATGATAAAACATATAAATTTAAACGTTTGAACTTAATACATTAAGCTTTGTAGTTCAATATTATCAAAACCATGAATTATATTCGTTATTAAAACCATAAATTACTAATGTAATAAATGAATGGTTTCAATATTCTAAACAAAAATTGTTAGAATAAATGAACGGCAATAATAGTTAAATATTATCAAAATCATAAGTACAAAATTAGTAATTAAACCAATTTTAATAAATTAAGTGACCAAGCCTCTAAGGATAGATTTAAAAGATAATTTATTTTCATATTCAATTTTGATTCAATATAATAAAGTTTTTAGTGATCAATTTAATATTTTTCAGCTTACAATTTTAGTAAAATTGGTCCAATTAAAAAAGTATTGAGAAACTTGCTCTTTCAACTTAACACGTAAACATGCTTCTAAAAGTTGTTATTTATCCATTGTTGTTGAATTAATATATAAGGGAGTTAGAAAGTTAGTTAATTTTCTTATACATATATTGGATTACATAGAAAATTAGTTAGCTATCAGGAGTCGAATCCGATTGTATTAAAAAGGATAAAAACAAATTCTACAACATATTTAAAATTTACTTACCGTGAGACATGAAGGAGTCTCCACTTCATCAGCTCGTTCACATGGCCCCACAATGAACAATGATAACAAAATTAGACATACCTAGAACCTTTGGATATGAGCTTAGTTGTAAATCCTTATCTCCACAATATATAATAACGTTGTATATATAAATATAAATTTGTAAACTACAGAGAGTTATTTTAGGGTCCACACTATATGTGAATATAGGAAAGTGAGTGAGATAGATAAAGCATTGAATATTTTATTTATGTTTTAGTTAATGTACTTGGCATCTCTCTATATAAAGGGCATATCTCTATCTCACAAACACACAGCCAAAACAAACATTTAAAAAACAAAAATTTGAGATGGATACTACAAAAAAAACTGCATGCAACCATTGCGGGATCAAGGAGACGGAAACACGTCTTAGCCAGACACGTTGCCGCCACAAGACCCTTTGCCGGGGTTGTTTCGAAGCGGTTGGATTTGACAAGGTCACATGCGAGGTGTGTAAGGCAAAACACAAGGAAAGTCGCAAGAGTAGGAAGGCAGGAGAGGGATGTTCATCAACTCGAAGTAAGTATTTTATGTATATGTATTACTTTTGTATGAATCTTGATTTAAATTTGTTTTTTCTAATATTAGACAACGTGGCTTAAAAAGCATGCATGCAAAGACGAAGAAGGAGGAAGGAATCTTATTATGGGATGAAATAACTAGTATTTTCTCTTTTGTTAACCCAGGGAATCTTATGGGATGAAATAAGTTGTATTTTCTCTTTTGTTAAAATAACTCTTTCTCTGATATATTGGCTTGTTAATGACTTTACCAAGTTTATAATATTCAACTATTAATTAAAAAGCATATCGACGTCATTTTGTTCATCAAAACTAGACTGATCCATTTAAACCTCACGCTAGGTGGAATACCGTACAATCAAAGTCTATTTTAATTAATCAAGTAGAGATGGTATATGACATAAATATAATTTATAGAGGACTTACTAAATAATTCTCATCGCATACCATCACGAATTCACGATAATCCACATCACATATAAATATAAACAATATATACAAACTAATTGCTATACAACAGCATATAAATATTTTGATGCATAGACAATGAATGCAAAACCTATCTATATTTTGTCTTGCAAAAACCACTTAATAATCATTAGATTATAGACTCTTTTGTCTGTTCTTTCATACTAATACTTAACACGGGAGTATTAACCTTTTTTTTTTGGCTATTCGACGATGGGACATTTTACTTCGACAAAAGTGAAGGCCCGATCTCAACAAGTGCATCAGTAATTAGAGGGCTCATCATTTGCAGCTTCAGAGTGAGTCCACAGGATTGAACGTATGTAGTATAACCATATTTCTTTGTATCCTGTAATCTGCCAGATGTGTGGATTAATTACTCACTTTCTGATTACACAAACCAAGATTTGGTATACGGATGTGGTTATATTGCTAACTGTTAGAGAGCCACACAACTGTTAAAAAAGATGGTGTCGTTTCTGAACCAAAGGTCGGTTTCAGTCTCTCCCTAATTAACGCCTAACGATCAACCTTTTGCTACTTTCTAGACTTTGGAAATTTATAGCAGAACATAACATGAACACAAACTCAGCCAAATGGTAAATAACCATATAATACATAAACAAAACAAATAAAAAACAATTAATCTAGTATGTAGCTGCAAGGTTTCAAGTTTTTTCTGGTTCAAGCCCTAAATTTTGAAAACTTTATAACGCAGAAATTATAGAAAATGAATATAGGATGACCAAAAAAAAAAGATAATGACAAACACAACAACACAATATTTAATGGTACTCTACAAAAGTTTATAATTATTTTCTATTAGAATCTATAATAATCTACAAAATTTGAAGAAAATTTAAAGATTCAAGTATATTGTTCAATTTATAAAATCATTAGAACTTTTTTCGAATCACAAACCAATAACAGCCCCTTATAAACTTTTACATATCCTCTTTTATTATTTGGAGAACATTTTTATTAAATAACCTTAGAGCATGATTAATCCAAAATTCCACATAGGTCTTCTTTTTTAATTAAAAAACGGATCAATCGCGGGCCGCCACATGTCAATGAGGTCCGTGAACAGTGCAAAAACCAGCTCTTATTTAGAAGATTTAAGAGCTAGTTCTTAAAATGTTAGTGAACCTCACCATCTTAAGAACCCCCTAAAAACCCTTTAATAGCTCCCAATAATAGTATTTTTAGAGCATCTTTATCCTAAGTTTCTTAAGGGGGTTCTTGCACTGTCCACGGGCCGTGAACAGTGCAAGAACCATTTCTTAAAACTACTAAATAAGAATCATTTTTGGAGAGTTTTTTATACTGTTTGTGGACCTCCAGTGACACATGATGATCCGTAATTGGTTCCTTTTTAATATATTTTTTTAATCAGCAAAAAAAAATAGGAACCCAAAATGAGGTTCCCCAAATGTGGTTCCATGTGTGATTACCAAAATATCATTGCTCAGGTGTCAGCACTAGTCCTTTTCACAGCTTTAAATGAAAAATATTCCCTTGTCTAGATTAATTACATGTAATGTCATTGCTCATTATAACTAGAAAGGGATTATACTATATGTTTGTTAATGCAATATACAAATTTTCTTCCCTTTACAGTTATTAGCTAAACCCGAAATAACCACTTTCGATGTTTTAACCAAAGACAAAACCCGAAGTAACCAGAATATTTCTTTGATTTCTGCTGTATTATTTCAGAATAATTTAAAAGCTTAAGTCCTTGGAACTAATATATTACCCGTATAATGCAAATCCGAAATCACATATATGATCTATAGTAAACATAATCCAGATACTAGATTTTTTAATTGGAACTAATATATTATCCATATAATGCAAATCCGAAATCACATATGATATATAGTAAACATAATCCAGATACTATATATTCATGTTCTTTTCTACTTCCCAAGTCGAGGATAAAACAATCAACGTTTTATACTACCATACCAAGTGTTTGTGCCCAAAAATCCGTGATTATTATTATATGTCCATGAATAATTAAATGAAAATGACATGTTTATGAGTATTACAAACTTAAAACATCTGTATACAAACAATAATTATGAAGCAGATTAAAGCCTGACTATATGAATGCATTATTACTACATTCATATAAACGAGAAAAGACGGTGTGTCTAGGCACTGCATGCAAGGCTGTCTACTCTTAAATTCATCGTTTGTAGTATATGAATAAGTTATGAAGTGTGAAATTTTTTTATATAGTCTTGATATCTTCTAAACAACTTACAAAAATGGTCATTCTTGTGGTTTCGAAACCATATTCACCAATTAATAATAATCGGTTGCAAATGTGACCTAAAAATGGTGTACGTTCTTCACGCATTCTATTGTCGAGATAAACGCTTCTACTTCCGAATGAAAGGTGAAAGACTAGCTCTTGTGTTACTTGTTCCTATTAATCCCTCAAAGCCTTCTAAAGTGTTATACCAACTTTGTCTCGAAAATCTATCATGATTTTTCCAGGACCCATCCGTAAAACACCATCTACCTGATAAGCTGAAGTTTTTCTCGAAAATGGTGTCTTTAAGTCCAAACTTCGAGGCCCAAGATACAACTAGGATTTTGTTGGCTTATTTCCCGGCGAAGTAATTGATTAAGTAAGTGATCAAGATCGAGAGGCAGACGATTTCCACTGTGTATGAAGAAGACGGATACTTCGTCGGAGCGTCAATGTCTTATGGGGTATTTGTGGATCGGTGAGATGAAACAATCTCCACCGTTGGTTCGTCCTCCGGCAATCCCTCGAACTGGTCTTCATCCCAGTTTAGTGATCGCAGTTAAATTGGGTTTGGAGGATGGTTCTGGATCTAGACTGTTGACTCAGATTGAGTTACGAGGGGAGGAGGGCGGAGACAGTGGTGAAGATCAGTGGGATCCTCAGAGAGATCGTCGTCATCGGCATCGAAGCCTTCGAAGTTGGAAGATACGAGGACATGGTGGTGGTGGAGACAAAGGAGAGAGATGGAGAGAGAGAGAGAGAGAGAGAGAGAGAGAGAGAGAGAGAGAGAGAGAGAGAGAGAGAGAGAGAGAGAGAGAGAGAGAGAGAGAGAGAGAGAGAGAGAGAGAGAGAGAGAGAGAGCATATATCGGATAATGCCTAGAACATATTTGTTGTTATCTACTTATTTTCTATTCCTCTTTAGCTTTTTCATATCTACGTTGTATATATACACGGTCCTATGGGAATGAATAACATAACACTTTTCATTAATCATTACATCGTATCAAAGCACTAACGATCTCTTAAAACCTAAAAACAAATTCACTTTTTCTTTCTCTACAACGTGATTGAAAATCTCAATCATGGCCACTACGAGTTCTAATTCTTCAACTACGTCTCCTTCTATTGCTACTACAAATTTTGAAACGCCTTATTCTCTTCAATCCTTCTGACAATCGATGATCCTTAATCACACCGGTGATTCTTAAAGGAGACAATTACTCAGAGTGGCTACCAAATTCTGGAATTCTCTACAAGCGAAACAGAAGATAGGGTTCTTTGATGGCACATTTCAGAAATCCTCTGCGAACCCTGACCTATCTCGCTGGACTGCAACTAATTCAATGATTGTTTGATGGATACGAACTTCAATCGATCAACAAGTTCGTTCTACAGTCAGCCACGCTGCAGACGCCTATCAACTTTGGGAGTCGCTTAAACATAGATTCTCTATCAAAAACGGAGTACAGAAACATCTCATTCAAGACGAGATAACCAACTGCAAACAAAACGGACAATCAGTCCTTGATTACTACGGTCGATTGTCCAAGCTTTGGGAAGAACTACAAAGTTTTCAACCATCTCAATCTTGTACCTGCGACGCTTCTACTATAATCGAAAAAGAACGGCAAGACGCAAAAGTCCACAAATTCTTATTTGGCCTCGACGAGTCTCGGTTCTCTTCCATTTGATCTCAGATCATTGACGAAGAACCACTCCCAGATCAAAATATTGTATATTCTCACGTCATTAGAGCAGAACAACACCTTCAAACGATGTGTGTAGCCGAACTAAAACAAGATTTCGACGGATTCTCTGCTAAAACAGAGTCGTCCACACCATTTACTGATTCTACAACTCAATCTCTATCAGTTGCTGCTGCGAATAACTTCTGAAGTCGTGATCCAAACTGTTCATGCACACACTGCAATCCTAAGGGTCATGAAGCTTCAGAATGTTTTCTTCTTCACGGATATCCTGATTGGTTCAACGAACTACAACAACAAACATGAGTCTCTTCTACTTCTAATCATCGTGGTCGTGGTGGTCGCAATAACAACTCCGGAGGACGTGGACGAGGGTGAGCCAATGCCACCCGTTCTTCATCCAACTCACACTCTGGGAGTGTATTACAAGCCGATCAAATCACCCCTCTAATCAACCTACTACAAAACCAACAGTCACAACTTTCTATAGATCGTATGACTGGTAAAACTACTCTCAATTATATTATAATTGATACAGGGGGTTCTCATCACATGACTGGTGATGTTTCTCTACTGCACGAAGTTCATATCATTTTTTTCGTCTGATGCAAAGTTCCCAAACAGACAGCGTCTCGTGCAACGAAATCGAGAATCCTACGCTTGAGCTCCGACTGCGTTCTCGCAGACGTTCTTCACGTCCCAGATTTCAACTGCACACTCATCTTTGTATCTAAGCTTCTTAAACAGACTGGTTGTATTGCAATTTTTACTGATACTATTTGTGTATTGCATGACCGTTTTACGAGGACTCTGATTGGAGCCGGTGAGGAGCGAGGGGGTGTGTATCAGTCGCTCGTGCTAACAAGACTGGTTCAAATAAGACTTCTTCTTCTTCAGAATTGTGGCATGGAAGACTTGGACATCCGACTAATAAAGTGTTATCATCTTTAGATAATTTTCGTTTTGATTTCCAGCACACACACTTGTGTGATATATGTTTTCGCGCAAAACAAACATGTGAGGTTTTTCTTGAGAGTTTCAATAAAGCTTATGCACCTTTTGTTTTAGTTCATTGCGATGTTTGAGGTCCTTATCGAACTCCCTCTTCTTCTGGCACTGTCTATTTTCTAACCATAGTCGATGACTTTATTAGAGCTATCTGGATACATCTGATGCTAAAAAAGTCAGAAGTTGCTACATTACTCAGAAATTTTTGCGCCATGACTATCAGACAGTTTGGTCGTTCAGTACAAGCTTTCCGAACTGATAATGGGACTGAATTCATGGTCCTCAAACCATTATTTCGTCAATGTGGCATCATACATCAAACATCTTGTGTAGATACCCCTCATCAGAACGGTCGTGTGGAATGCAAGCATCGACATATACTGAATGTTGCTCGTGTGTGTCTCATTCAAGCTCGTCTACCTACTACATTTTGGGGAATAACATGACACCTACCCGCGTCGTCAACGAAAAATCACCCTATGAGGTACTCCATGGCTCACCTCCTTCATATAATACTCTTTGAGTTTTTGGATGCCTATGTTATGCCCATCAAAGACACCGTGACAGAGAGAGGTTCGGCGATCGCAGTCGCATGTGTATTTTCGTAGGATATCCCTATGGTAAGAAAGCTTGGAATCTCTATGACCTCGAAACCAATGAATTTTTCACTAGCGGATATGTCATATTTCTCAAGGAAGAGTTTCTGGGTATTGAGAGTTCCTCTCGCGATTCCACACCTCAACCTCGGCTTGATTTTGATCAAGACGACTACTCCTTTCCGATAACATAGTTGCACATACCAACTATAATGACTGAAACTACTTCTCCACCACCAGTCACAGAGCCTCCAATTACAATGGCTGGAACTCCTTTTGTTTTAGATTTTAGTTATACTTTTCTTGATAAGACTACTGAGGTTACTTGACCTCTTTCTCCTCAGGTCACTACACCGACCAGTCCAGTCACTCCCGAGCCTTCCTCTCCGGGTCTACCACAACTTTTGGGACGAGGCCTTCGCCAACGACAACCATCAGTGTTGCTAAAGAACTATGTTACTCACTCTGTTCACAACAATAATACACACCTCTCCCGCGACTCGACTGGCTCGGATCCTAGATCGTCCACGGTCTCAGGTAACACTCCATATCCCATAATCAATTATCTATCTGATGCAACTTACTCTCCACACCATAAATCTTTCTTAGCAGCTATCACAACTACTGTTGAACCTTCTTCTTATCAAGAGGCGGTACGTGATAAAGTATGGAGAGATTCTATGACTGATGAACATCACGCGCATATAATTAATGGTACTTGGGAAGTCACAACTTTACTACCTGGCAAGAAGGTTATTGCGAGTAAATGGGTTTATAAAATTAAGTATCATTCTAACGGAAAGATATTACGCAACAAATATAGACTGGTCGCTTGTGGAAATCACCAAAAAGAAGGACTAGATTACAAGGATACTTTTGCTCCAGTAGCTAAACCCTCAACTTTCCGCGTGTTACTTGAAGTTGTTGCGATTAAACAATGGGAAGTACATCAAATGGATGTACATAATGCTTTTCTACATGGAGATTTGGAAGAGGAAGTTTATATGAAACTTCCACCAGGCTTTCAAGGTTCTGACCCTACCAAAGTCGCACGTCTACGAAAGTCTATCTACGGTCTTAAAAAAGCTCCTCGTTGCTGGTTTTCAAAACTCAGCAATGTCCTAAAGTCCTATGGGTTTATCCAAAGCCGTGTAGACTACTCTCACTTTGCTTATGTCTGTGGTACAACTCACTTGCATATTCTCATTTATGTCGATGATGATTGTAATGATTTATCTACTCTTCAGAAGTTCAAAAACTACTTAAGCCAGTGCTTTCATATGAAAGACCTTGGGAAACTCAAGTATTTTTTAGGCATCGAGGTAGCTCGCAGTAAAGAAGGCATATTTTTATCTCAACGCAAGTATACACTCGACATTATTACAGAGAGTGGTCTACTTGGGTTTAAACCGTTTGCAGTTCCGATCGAAGTTAACCATAAGCTTGCCCTTGCGGATGGTCCATTACTACCTCAACCTGAATCCTATCGTCGCCTTGTCGGCTGCCTCATTTATCTTCAGTTTACTAGAACAGAACTCTCTTATGCTGTCCACATCCTTTCTTAATTTATGAAAGCTCCACGACAAGAACATTTTGATGCAGCTTTACGAGTTGTCTGCTATCTCAAAGGGACGCTAGCACACCGTCTTCTACTTCGTTCTGACTCATCTCTACAAATTAATGCTTATTGCGACTCTGACTGGCAAGCTTGTCCCCTTAGCGCCTACATAATGTTACTCGGCAACTCGCATGTCTCTTGGAAAACCAAGAAACAAAATACGGTCTTTGTCTCTTCTGCTGAAGCAAAATATCGGTCCATGGCTTACTCCTTACGTGAACTCAAGTGGATGAAACAACTGATGCATTCGTTGGTATTGATCATCCTCAACCTATGAAGCTGTTTTGTGATAGTAAGTCAGTCATTCACATTGCTGCGAATCATGTCTTCCATGAGCGAACAAAACATATAAAGAGTGACTATCATCAAGTACGGGATGCGGTACAAGACAAGCTCATAACAATTGAACACATTTCGTCGAAAGAACAACCATCAGACATTCTAACCAAAGCATTGCCTTCTCCTTCCTTTAGTTACTTGTTGTTCAAGCTGGAGATTCAAGACATCTCATCTCCAACTTGAGGGGGTATAGAGCATATATCGGATTAGAACATATTTGTTGTTATCTACTTATTTTTTATTCCTCTTTAGCTTTCCATATTTATGTTGTATATATATACGGTCCTATGAGAATGAATAACAAAACACTTTTCCTAAATCATTACAAGAGAGAGATTCATTGCTGCAAAAAGAGTTAGAGTCGTGCTTGCCTGCTTCTGCACCAATGCGATCTATATTTTCTACCAAAAAAAATCAAATATCTATTTTTGGTTTTCATGGTTTTTAGCATCTTATATTAATTTACTTAGGTCATTTTAAATTATACTTTACTATATATTTTATTTACATATAAAAGGTGAAAAAGCTATTTGGTGGATTTAAAGCAGATCAAAGTATTTTGAAATCAAAATGATAAAAAATAAGTCTGATGACAGTTTTTCTTAACTAAATGTTCTAACGACTAAGCCTTAGCGACTACAACATGTCATTACGAAGAAAGTCGTGAGTTCACAGCAACCACATCAAGCCGGCACGATTCAGATTGAAGATGAAATTTTGCTAAGTGTCATATCAACCACATGTAGTGACTAGAGCATATCATAACAACATTTAGAAAAAAAATATGTATTACATAACTTTTTGCCTACTCTTTTTTTGGTGACCCAAGGTTGTTGAGTCGATCTTGTTATTTGAATGTGATATAGACCTATAGATCTTGTTAGTTAATCATGTTTGACATCTTGAATCTAAATTTTATCATCTCTAATCAATTACCTTATCTAAAAGTTTACTTTTATTGTATTTTTATCGATTTGACTTTTGCTTTTTGATGACTTTTTTATTTTGGTAGTTTAGATAAAATAATTTCTAATTTTACTTAGATTAGAAATTTTTGTGTATTTCTAATATCAATAAGTAATAGTTCTCTGTGGAGTCAATCTTAAAATGATACAATGACATAACATTCGATTATGGTATTATTTACACAATAAGTTAATTAATACATGTGTAAACGGCTAATCAATGCATATCTCACAAAAAGTTAGAGAAAAAAAGTTTTTTTTTAGAGTAAAAGAGTTTTTTTTTGTCTTTTGATTAAAATTAAAAGAGTTTATGTTTTAATTTAAGCCGTTAAACCCTGAACCACTGGCCAAGGAGATTCCACAACAAATTAGATCATGGAATGCAAATGTGGTTCTATGGGCTTTAAGACGCACATTAACAACTACAAGGTAAGAAAAACGATAAAGAGTTGTCATCTGTTGCAAATGGGTCATTGTTTGGTGATGAGTAACTTAATATTTCCATATTTCATTGAAGCCTATAAAACTACTCAAACACCCGACTTGTGTGACTCTCTTTCGAGATGCAGGCCCGGCCCTATGTGGCGTATTATTTTTGGCATGGGAAATTAGCAGCAATGACCATAAAAAAAAATTATTTAGCAAAGTAACCATATGATACTAATGGCTAGAATATACCATGTATAATATGTATTAATTCCTCTTTTGTCCTCAAAACCCAAACACATATAACTTGGTGAGATTTTTGATCGTTGGTGTCTCGAAATTTAAGGTCTCATCGGAGGAAGTCAGACTGTGGTGACTACATGTGGAGGAAGAGACATGAAGGACAAAGCGATAATAAGCTCGATCTGAAGAAGATGATGAACAGTGATATAGATGTTCTATTCTATATTGCTTTATTTGTATAGAATAGAAATTAAACTTCATGTAATATAAACATTTCTATGCTTTTGGTATGAATTGATAGGTCTAGAGTTATATGTCTGAACCTCTAAATGTTCATTCATATGTTCTATAATTTTATTTTCTTCGAACAACCAATATATAATCGTGTATAGTATAATGTAAATGACATATACTATTCTATTTCAAAGACATAGTATAGTACATTACAATATTTCATTCATTTTTCTTCATCATTGTTCTCTTTGTTCTTCGTGAACCATATTCCCTCTTTCTTCTATTTGTTTTTTTTCACCCTCATCTTTTTCTATTTCTTTTCAACTTACTACTCTTCTTACTTCTCCACTTAAGCTTTCTTTCTCTGCCTCCTTCTCTTCCTTCACCACTTATGGTGGTTTATTTTACTCATCTTTTAACTATATTAACAATGCCACTAGTGACAATAACACTAGCTTCTCCACAAAATCAGACTTCCTCTCCGCTTAATGATTTTTATATTCACTTCTGAAAAAATAATTCACATTGAAATTAACAATTTTGTTATGTTATATTCTATTTGAAAAACATAGAATAGAAACAAAGCTTTATAATCTCTCTCTCTCTCTCTCTCTCTCTCTCTCTCTCTCTCTCTCTCTCCACTCTCTCTCTCTCTCTCTCTCTCCCCCTCCCTCCCTCTCTCTCTCTCTCTCTCTCTCTCTCTCTCTCTCTCTCTCTCTCTCTCCCCTCCCTCTCTCTCTCTCTCTCTCTCTCTCTCTCTCTCTCTCTCTCTCTCTCTCTCTCTCTCTCTCTCTCTCTCTCTCTCTCTCTCTCTCTCTCTCTCTCTCTCTCTCTCTCTCTCTCTCTCTCTCTCTCTCTCTCCCTCCCTCCCTCCCTCCCTCCCTCCCTCCCTCCCTCCCTCCCTCCCTCCCTCCCTCCCTCCCTCCCTCCCTCCCTCCCTCCCTCCCTCCCTCTCTCCCTCTCTCTCTCTCTCTCTCTCTCTCTCTCTCTCTCTCTCTCTCTCTCTCTCTCTCTCTCTCTCTCTCTCTCTCTCTCTCTCTCTCTCTCTCTCTCTCTCTCTCTCTCTCTCTCTCTCTCTCTCATGTTTATCCTTCACCTTCACTTATCCTCCTGCTCATCCTCTTCCTCCTTTTTTCTTTGTTTGCTTCCTCTACCAGTTTAGCAAAATATGTATAATGTCTTTTTTATTTTGATAATGATATAGATGAGTTTTACTATACTATTTAAACAATATAATATAGTATAGTTCGTCGCTTGTACACAACACGTTAAAAAGACGTTCACGTGCGTATAAGGAGCTTCTTGTCCACTTTTATGCCAAATTGACACATATCCCGATAAATGTCATACATGGTTACTTTCTTTGTTTTTTGCCTCATTATGTATATTTGGCCAATTAACCCTTTTGGCATTGATCTCCTGAAAAGTTTCTTTGGCCTAGTCGTATTAAAACATGATTAATGGGGGTGCTTAGTGGGTTGCATAAGGAATGCTTAAACCTCCTAATTAAGAGCTTTTTTTTGCTTTAGTCCTTCCACTGTTCGCGGGCCACACTGATACGTAACGGTCCGCGATTAGTTTTTTTATTTAACTTTTAAATCAGACAAAGAAAATTAAAAAAGAAATTCCCAAATGAGATTGTGATGTTAAAGATCTAACACCATGACTTCAAAGCATGGGGTTTTTCATTTAGTCATATTTTTAAAATAGCCTATATGTCAGGAGTCAGGACCGGTACATTTGAGATGAGTAAAAGCATCAACAATGATAGGTTCTTGAAGAGTCTCTCACAATAAAAAAAAAAAAAAAAAAAAAATTAGAGAAAAAATAGAGGGGATTTTTTTATGACAAGACTTTAAACAATTCTTAAGAAACCAATTATACACTTGTCCAAAGGTAATTGGTATAAATATTTTAAGGGTATTAGAAATAATTGTATATCAAAACTGTTAATTTTTTTATATATTTTACTAGGTGTTTTCATGCACCATGTGCAACAATAAGATTTTTAAATTTAAATATTTTAAAAATAAAAAAAATTATAATTTTTAGATTAATTATTTTCATACTAATATTTAATACAAAATTTAATTTATTTAAACATAAAATTAAGTAAAAATAAACATTTTGATTGATTTTAAATTATATTTAAGACAATATATGTGCATATATATATATATAATCTTAGATAGATTAAATTATTTCTTTTGGTTAAGACATATTAAATCAACTTGTATTTAAAAATGATATACTTTTTTGTAATTATCAAAAAATAAAAATAAATATAATTTCTAAATTTTTAAATATAAAAACAAATGATATTACGATTAAAAATTTCTATTTTTTTTAAAAGAGTGTATAAATTTTGTATAGTAAATGGGTTTTGAGGAGTTCCTCTGACTCACATTTTGACAGAATCAAGGTCCTATCATTTTCTTCTTTTCTGAGTGAAATCAAAGCAATAAAAATTATATGATTACAAAAAATAGACTTAAATAATATTTTAAAATTTATAAAATTATTTCTATTTCTGTTATTATATTATTTAATATCATATTTAAATAGATTTTATTTTAAAGAAGATTTATTAGTTATTTCCATATTCTAAAAGTTTTACCAAAAAATATAAATCTGCATTCAAGGTAATTATTATGTAATATTTATCCATAAGCTATGTTATTAATTTCAATATATCATTTTATTCTTTTAGTGAAAGTAATTGTAGAAATGACATG
This sequence comes from Moricandia moricandioides, assembly GCA_905132885.1. Lineage (NCBI taxonomy): Eukaryota > Viridiplantae > Streptophyta > Magnoliopsida > Brassicales > Brassicaceae > Moricandia > Moricandia moricandioides. The sequence continues at coordinate 18,940 of CAJHQQ010002046.1, forward strand.
TATCAAATTACTTTTCAAATAATGTCTAAAGGACTAGGGGATGAGAGCTTTATATGGGTTTTTCCCACTAATGGTGGTCTAACTTCTCAACGTTTAGCTGCTTTTACATCGCTTAAAACCAATCCATCTTTCTTTACTTAAGTCTCTGTATTATGTTCACTAATCATTTTAAAATCTGAAGGTCAACAAGGTTGCACCATCATTTAATTCTCATGGTACACATCCAACAAGGTTAGTAGCAGGAGAATACCTTAGGGCTTAGGGTAACCTTGAGCTTTGTGTGACTGAATAGTAAATCAGTTTTTTTTTTCTTCTATGTTATATATGCAGCTCTACAAGACGTCTTGTGGTACGCTTGATGACATCATCTGGAAGCCCCCATATGCATCCCTGAGAAATCGAGCCACCAAGACCAAGAGTAAAAGACGTTGGATCCATATCTTATCCAAGCAGAGCTCTCTGTATTCTATAACTGCTTTGGTCGAATGAATGATTGTGTACAAGCTTGTTGATTTGGGTTTATTTTATAAATACATTTTTTAAGATTGTGATTTGAAGGATAACGAAACGTTCAAATCCTCAATTTTTCGATTCTTCCATAATATTATACCATGATGACGAGGAAATGATAACGTATGCATGCACACCATACTGAGACAAACAAATTTTTAACCATTAACAAACTGTTTTCTCTAATTTCACTCCCACTAATATGAAGCAAATCCAAAGTTCTTTTAACAACACCACCATCACGTACGAATCCACATCTGTCGTACCAAGCAAATTGTACTCTACACTTGGGCTTTGAATAATAAGGGCTTTGAATAATAACTAGATTTTGCGTGCGGGTAGTTTTTCATTTTATTAATTGTAATTTTGAAAAATATGTTAATATATCAATTCAATAATTTTTTATTTTATTAATTGTAATTTTATAAAATATGTTAATGTACTAATTCAATAATTTTTCATATTTAATTCATATATTACTTCTATATTAATATAATACTAGAATTTGATCTGCGCAACCGCGCGGGATTTGTTTTCAATTTTATATACATAGATATTTGTTTTACATCATTAGTAACATTAGTCATATATTTAAATGTTTATATAACTATTACAAACACAATAATTTTATAGTATACATGTTAACATATACATGGAAATAATATTTTAAAATTATTTTATATTTAAATTATATTAAATTTTTATTTGGATTTCAAAATTAGATTACCATTTAGCAAAATTTTAATGTTTATTTAGATAATATATATATATATATATATATAAATTTAATGTTTATATGTCAATATCAAATATTTCAATCCATTTCTTATTAGATTTGCATATGATTATTAAATAAAATAATATATACGTAAAAATCATATTTTAAATTATTTTATATTTACTTTATACTAAATTCTGATTAGGATTGCAAAGTTAGATTAATATAATATAGATTATACTTATAAAATACATTCATTTAAAAAATTTAATAAGATCTTGTTAAATATTTTACAACAGATTTTCTTATAACTGATTTATTATTGATATCTTAATAATTATTACAAATATTAAAAAAATTATATTTAATAGATTAATGTAATAATCAAATAGATATTTAAATATTCATTGGACTTAGTAAGAGTTTTTTATGGTAGATAAAAATTGTATTTCTCTTTTAGTAGAGAAGATATTCGTCGACTATGATGTAGGATTAAATATGATATTTGAGTTTGACATTTTATTGTTACTTAATCTGAGAATAATATCTTGCATTTATTCACTTAGGCTTGAATAATATTATTCGTCAACCTTGATATAAAACTAAGAAAATGACTAATAGAGTTTGACATTTGGTTGTTCCTAGATGTCTGAATAGTATCCACCAACTTTTGCATAATGACACTCGAATTAAATCTTTCACTAAATAACTCACCGAGTTTTTGCAGGTGCCTAACAGATGTGAACCAATTTAAAATATATTGTAATGCACTAATGGGAGTATTACTTAATTATTGTTTCGATTGGAATTTTTTTAAATCCTTCTATACTGTTTTTAAATTTGAAACTAGCTTTTCATTGAGCTCAGCTGATTAGCTTAATGGTCAATCATCAAAACATGTCACCCGACTTAGTATGACTAGTTTCTAACTCCCAATAATGAAAAAGGTGGTTTCAAAACCACTAAATTAGAAGACAAATACTAGACATTCTTTTATATATTAGTGTATGATTATCATATCTCTTTCCAGCTGGGATCCTATTGATCATACAAACTTAGAAGCATAACTCAACGTCCAAGAAAATTGTTGCGGCCAAGACCACTGAGACTGGGAAAGAGCCTTGGTTCCAGAACTCATGTTGATAGGTACATCTGCCACGACCGTCGCAATTGCCATTTATTTGTTTGTCTTCGAGTAATCGTATAATAATTAACACAGAATGAAAAAATCTCTTAAAACGTACACGAGCTCTCTTTTTTTTTTACAGCAAACTACATGAACATATGATTGTTCTGTGTTGTATAATTTTGTCCATTTACACGCAAAAGTTTCCTAACTTAATTTTATTTCGTTTAAAATTAACTAAGTTCTCATATCTGGTATGACTTTTATTTAAAATTAAAATATATTATATTAATGTCTTTTTACATGATGGTTAACACTTATACATGACTTTTTTATTCAAACTTTAAACTACTAGAACCAGCATAATACCATATCATCATGATCCCCATTCACCATTGTCGTCGTTAGTTTCCTTGTATTATTATTTTATGGCAACCTAAAGTGGTCGTGGCTCTTCTGGCTTCACATATCTAAAGTTTATGATTTAGGGTTGGGTAAAAAATGAGTACAAGTTGGTCCTTAATATCATAAACATATAAATATAACCAAGTAGCTGCTGCAACGTGGAACTGCTTCGTATATTTTATCCCTATATATTTATATATACAAATATTTTTTTTTCGTTTCTCTTGATAGTGACGAGAGGAAAGTCGAATATCAGTAACAATTTGAACGGTTTACTGGTATTTATCGTATATAAGAAAGACAATTTGAACGGTTTTCTCATTACCTAAACTAGTGCAAGTTACAACCCATCTTTCTATGATTCGGTTCATGTATCTAAAGTTTCTATAAATTGCTTTTGCAAATTTAAATAATATACTATTTAAGAAATTATTAAAAATGATATATTCCGCGAACTAACTTTTTTTTGGGTCAACAATTCCGCGAACTAACTAGCTATGTGTTTTTTTTTTTACAAATTGAAATGGCAAGTTGCTTCTCGTGTGGCCTACTTGTGCAACAGTAGCCGAAGAAGCCACCCACATAATAACTTTGTTATTTGTTACCGACTTCATTACTAGGCAAATGTGTATATGAAAAGGGTATATAGAAGAAACAAATCACTACAAGAAAAAGAGTAATTTCCAACGGCCATATCCGTTAGAAAATGGTCAGAAAAGGCATATTCTAACGGGTTTCCGACGGAATTAACCGTCAATTCTATTTCGTCATAAATTTTTCACCCGTCGGAAACCGTTAAAAATTTCTAACCGATTTCTGACGGATTGTTTCGGTTGGAAATTTCCGACGGATAGATCTGTCAGAAATGATCCGTCAAAAATATCTGACGGACATATCCATCAAAACAATTTGACCGAACACACGGTCAGAAATTTTTGACGAAAGGCCCGTCAAAATTTTTTGACGAAATTTGGTTGTCAGAAATTACTAACCGACACGCCTGTCAAAATAATCTGACGGTTTTGTCCGTCAGAAATTATTTTTTTTACAAAATTCATTATATTTGAATAATACAAAAATCATCAAATTAAGTAATTGAATTAATTAAAAGTTAAAATAAGATAAACTTATAAATTAAAATATAAATCTTAATTAATATTACACATTGTCATAATTAAACATTAACAACTATATAATTAAAGTACTTAAGTTATTAAAAGGAAAACATTTAGAATACATAGTAATTGAAAAAAATTTACTGGTTGGGCTGGGAATCGAACTGAGAAGCTGAGAAATGCTCGGGTATACCCGAGATATGAAATCAGTTACGCAACAAAGTTGGTCCTCCATAGCTCGCCCTGGTGCTAACAATAGCTCGTTGAATAACACATCATCGATAATGTATGTTGGAGTTGCTGGCTGTGACTGGGGGACACTTGTTCTTTGCGTAGAAAGGGAACCCAACACCGGTGATGTCGCTAATGGAGAAGAACTAGAGAAAAAATCTGCATAAGACCTAGAGAACAAAAAACAACAATTAAGAACATAACACATGAAAAAATTATTAGCTATTTATATATGAACATCATAAAAAAAGTTAAAAATGTTTTTAAATATATATATATATATATTAAAAACATTTTTAAAAACAATTGAAAACTATAACAGATATAACACAAAAATATATACATGTATATTAAAAACGTTTTTACATATATACATATATATTAAAACCGTTTATAAACAAAAATTATAAACTATAACAGAGTTAGAACAATAAATATCTACATATATAATAAAATCATTTTAAATAGGAACATATATATATTCAAAACATTTTTAATATATACATATATAATAAATACATTTAAAAAAAATAAAAATTATAAAGATTTAGAAAAATAAATATCTACATATATAATAAAAGTGTATTTAAATTTATACATATATATATTAAAAATGTTTTTTTAAAAAATGAAAATTAAAACATAGATAGGAAAAAATATACATCTATATTAAAAATCGTTTTTAAATATATATATATATATTAAAAACATTTTTAAATATATACATATATAATAAAAACGTTTTAAAAAAAAGTATAAGAGAGATAGATCTAAATTCAATCAAAACAAAACAATCTTCCAAAACAAAACTATAAAGATTTGTTAAAAAAGTTAAAAAAGAAAACAATCACATGCATATATAATCTTCCAGATCATGAACTAATCCTATAAATCTAAGAATAAACTACATCAATGATAAATGATATAATTACAAAACTTAAACTAAAAAAAAAAACTTACATTGAGAACAAAATCCGGATCAAGGGAGAGATGGGAGGAGGTTGACGAGAAAGAGAGAGGGAGATCGGAGGAGCAAATAGGGAGATCGGAGGAGCAAATCGGGAGAGTCGAGACAGAGTCCACCGGAGGGAGAAAGTCGACGGCGAGATAGGGAAGGGAGCCGCCGTCGTCTGGTTCCGCAAGAGAGGTAGGGATACTAGGGTAAATGGGTGGCTGGTTTTATATAAAATATTTCTGACCGAAATTTCGGTTGGAAATCGGTTGGAAATTTCCAACGGCCTAAGTGCCGTCAGAAACTGTCGGTCAGAACTTAATTACCAATAAAAAAGTTTTGCTTTGTTAACAGATGGACATATAAAATATTTTTTTTAAAACTTCTATAAACTTACTTATGAAATATTACAAATTATTGAAAGAAATGTATATTACAACACTAAAATTTTTTTTTGCTTCGTTAACATTTTTTTTTAAAACATCAATTAACTTACTTTTAAAAAAGGTTTTCTTCGTTAACACATTTAAAAAAAAATCCATAAACTTACGTGTGAAATATTACAAATTATAGAAAGGCATATATTACAAAACAAATCTGAATCAAAGTTTTCATAACTAGTTTGAAGCAGATGAATATCCCAAAGAACATGAATCAAAGTCATCGTTGAAATGTCCTCTACAACGGATTTGTAACCGCTAAAATTTTAAAAATCGGTCAGAAATCCGTTGGAAATATAGAAATCCGTTGGAAATGCCTTCTTTTCTTGTAGTTAAAACTGAATTCAATTCAGTTAACAGTTATATATAGCTTTAAAAGGATTTGATGAATGCATAATAATTATTATTGATAATTCGTTATAATTAATCAGTTTTGATGGAATTGTAATCAAATATATAAAAGTATGTCATTACACAGATTGATTCTCGAAAGTATGTTGCATGTATGTTGGATCCTTTGAAGAGATCATCATGAAATCACAAACACTTTACCATTGCAACGATTATGAATAGTTCATTATAAATCAGTCCAAGAAATCATATCATATCATATCTATATTATTAAAACTGAAGTACATTTTTGTACTGTTTGGAAACATAGATAATAATATAAATGAGTATTATTTGGATACATGGATAGCAGTATAAAAAATATTTCCTTTTATTTACAAACTTAGCCTTTGCATTTACAATAAATTAAGTACTTCCTTTTTATATTTTTTTACTTACATATTTTGCTGCTGCATTTAAAATAAATTTAAATTAAATAATTATAATTCCAAAGTTTATCTAACCAAATCGATATTTATATATTGACAATTAAAAATTTTAGTATGTTGTTTCATTTCAAAATAAATTAACAAAAAACAACAAGTTAATATATGAATAATACAATTACATCAAATTGCATCAAGTTATATATTTTTAATATAATATTATATACAAATAAAAAAATATTATCAACATCTATATTATAATATAATATTCTACTTTATATATAAATTACAAAACATAAAAAAATATACAAACAATTTTTTATAAAAGCAGCGATTTATAAGTTTACATTGAAAACAAGTTAAATCAAACATCCGCGCAGGAGCGCGGATCAAATTCTAGTATGTTATTAAAACTGAAGTACCTTTTGGTACTGTTTGAAAACATGGATAACACTATGAATAAGAGTTGTTTGGAAACATGGATAGCAGTATAAAAAATATTTCTTTTTATTTACAAATTTAGCATTTGTATTTACAATAAATCAAGTACTTCATTTTTATATTTCTTTTTATTTACAGATTCTATCACTATATTTAAAATAAATTTAAATTAACTAATTATAATCCTAAAATTTATTTAACTAAATCGATATTCATATATTGACCACTAAAAAAATTGTAGTATGCTGTTTCATTTTAAAATAAATTAACAAAAAAACAACATGTTAATATATGAAAGTACAATTACATCAAACTGCATCAAGTTATAAATTTTTAATATAATATTATATACAAATAAAAAAAACTATTGTTAAACATCTATATTATAATATAATATATTATATTCTATATGTAAATTATAAAACATAAAAATAAACATGAGATTTTTTTTATAAATACTAGCAGTTTATAAGTTTACGTTCAACACAAGTTAAATGTCACATCTGCGCGGGGGTGCGGATCAAAATCTAGTTAATTATTATGGTTGTATCAAATCCGACTTTCATTATGTTTGTTCTAACAATAGTTATAGGATTTCAAGTTAAACTTTTCTATGAGTTCTTTTTCTCATTTACTATTTCTATTCTGTCATGCTTTAATTATTACTCTTTATGTTTCATTATTAGTATCACTTTAGGTTTTTGTACACGAATTAAGAAAACAATTAATTTTGCATATTTTTTATATAAAAATAGAATTACCTACACACCTAACCATATTTTAACCAATAAAAAAATAAATTACATCATAAAATTAATAAGTTTTTCATCGAAAATCAAAAATAACACTTATTTGTAACAAAACAATATCTCTAAAACGACACTTAATATGAAACAAATGGAGTATTGCTTATCGGTGTGTCATTGAATACATTTTTGACAGTAGCCGTCTAAATTTATTGGGCCTTGAAATTAATATAAACATATAGTATTTCCTAAGTTTTATTTTAAATGTCACTTTAATTTTGTAGACAAAAATTAAAATAATAATTAATTTTATATATTTTTTATATAAAACATACAAATACATATACATTTAATCATATTTCAACTAATAGAAAAATAAATTGCATTATAAAGTTAATAAATTTTGCATCGAAATCGAAAATGATACTTATTTTGTAACAAAAAAAGTTTCCTACAACGACATTTAATATGGAACGGAGAGATAGCGTTTAATTTTTTTCATCATGCATGATTAACAAGAAAAAATTACGCTGTTGTGTTAAAGCTCTTTAGAAGTTGTGGATTTGAGATCCATTTAAGTGAGTTTACAAGAATTAGAAACAATAGAGATGAAAACCTTCCTGGAAATAGTAGGGAACCGCAAATGACTTTTATTTGGGATTCATGAGACGATGAATCTCTTAGTTCGACCGTTGGATTTCTACTGGTCCTGTCATTTTTGTCGCTTTGAAGATAGCGGCTATATTCAAGCAGGGTTTTGTCGCTTTGAAGATAGCGGCTATATTTTTTAAAACTATAAAAATTTGAAATGTGATAGGTAAAAATTAAACTACGCACTTTATTTATTTTTTATAAGTACATAACCAACATAATTACTTAATTATTCATGTTAGAAATTGATCTTTAATAATAATATAATTTTCTAAGAGCCCAAACCTATGCTCTAAGCCTATGTTTGATTGTGATGTACTTAGACACCGCCATGTATTCAAGTCTGAGATCTGATAACAAAAAAAGTGTTGGATGGAAGTGGATTGAAGATATGCAACGACAATAACAACATGTTCGTGGAATGAACTTGAGAACATAATTTTATTTTTTAAAAGTGTTTCGTCTAAAAGAATCAAAGCTTAACAAAAAATTTGTAATGCAAAACATCATGATACATGCACTCGTCTGTGTAACCTTCCCTGCTTTAAGAGAAAATGAAAGCTGACAGATTGGGAAGGAGCTAGAAAAGAAAGGGTGAGCAATTTTGTATTCATTAAAGGAGACAAAGTAAATTATAGGTTGGGGAACTGTATTTTTGGTCTATTTATGGTCAACTTGGATCTGGACATGTGTCCATTTCACCTTTTCTTCTTGCTTCTTTTCTCTTCTTTATTTTTTAATCGAAATTTGTCAGGCTAACATTTAAAAATAAAAAAAAATTACTGTCAGCTTAACGGCTTGCTTCCATTGGGTTCGGCCTGGCCGACATACCCTAATCACATTTATAGTACTCCTATAATCTAAAATCTGATTTAGTACATGTCTCACTCGATTCATTTATACTTCTCAATACGTTTCACATTAAGTATCATTTACATATTTTTCTTGTGTTATTTTAGAAAGAAAACTATCCTAAAATAATCTTTGAAAAGTTCTTTTCAAAAATAACCTCTAAAAAATAATCAAAAAGTTTATTAAAAGAATAAGTTACATTTATATTCTTAAGATCTAGATTTAGGGTTTAAAGTTATGAGATAGAGTTTTGAGGTTAAAATTTTTAAAAATAAATATTAAAGCTTTAAAATAAAAAAATTATTTTATCATATTTTTTGAAGATTATTTTAGTGATGAATTTAGAAAAACTATTTGAGAAAAGTACCTTTTAGAATTTCAATAAAACTTTCAATTTAACGTTAATTAGCCTTTGATCCGCGCGTCTGCGCGCACAAATGTTATTTTTATGAATGTCAAATATTTTAAGTAATTTGTTTGATATAACTGTATATATAACTCAAACTTAATATTTGACATCCGAGATCCCATCCGCTTCGAAAAATGAATATTCAGAGATCTTGATAGTGATTTTACGGATTCGACAAATCCATATACAAATTCGGATAGTAAAATTTTAGGTTTAGATATCCGGATATTAAATATTTAAAATTTAATTATAGTTATCTATGTATATTATATATACTTTTATATAAAATAATTAAAATTTTAATTTCATTAAATTTTAATGATTTTTAAGTTTTTTTTAAAATAATAATTTTAAATAGACTAAATAGGTGGTTAATAGTTAGTTTTGATTTATTTTTAATTAAAAAATACGTCTGGATATCCGCGTGTATTCGAATATCTGGATTCAGATAACAGTTTTACGAATCCAACCAATGCATATCTGAATCCGTATATCCTAAAATACCCCAGATATTCGATATGTCATATATCTAACTGTGTATATGTATTATATGGTGATTAAAATTTTTAAATTTATAAATTACATAAGTTATTCTTATTAGATATATATCGTACAAATGAATAATACATTGTATTTAGTTTTATATATAACCATTTATAATAAATATTAGTATGTATTTTAGTCATTAAATTGTTATGAAAAGTTACATGATTTGTTATTGTAAATGAATAAGTGCATATTATAATCAAAAATTATTAAAATTATTATCTTTTTATAGTTCAAATATAGTTGGGTAATTTATATAAATATGAATAAAAAATAAAACTAATTTAATGCTATATATATGTATAATTTTGTTTTCATTATAAATTTTATGAAAATACATATATATTTTTATGAAATTTTCAATTCTAATGACAAAAATTATTAATGAATTTAGTCGAGACTTATTTTTCTTATTAAGAATTAATATTTAAATGTTTGGATGCAAAGATAATATCAATGACATTTTTTGTAAATATTAGATAAAAATAAGGATTATTTCTTATTTGTACTTCGGTTTTAATAGATTATATTGTAAATACACTGATTTTATAAATAATTTTATTTTTCTCAAATACTATTTGTTGAATATGCATAATTAATAAGAATACAAATAACTTTCAAACATTTTGTTGACGTGTGTGGAAAATGTGAAAGTCACATTCTTTATAAAACGGAGGGGAATAAATTAAAACGCACAAATCAACAATTAAGCCACATTCTTCATTGCATTACTTATATAAAACCCTCTCTCGCCTCCCTAGTATTCTCCGTGCTCTCTCCTCTCCCTTCTTCGCTCTGTAATAATATTCTCTCTTGCCCTAGCTGCTTCTTTTAGATCCGCTTCACATCATGCATCTTCACTTGGTCAGTTAATCCGATTCCGTGTATAATTCTAACTTATTATTTATTTTTACAAACATGACATTATTTTGTTCAAGCGTTTTATGAGATCTCTCTCTCTCTCTCTCTCTCTAGTAGTTTGAGAAGAGGCAATTATCATTTGATAGATCAGCTGCATGAGAATTACTTACCTGAAGTTCTGAGCTGAGGATCCAAATTTTAAAATTGATTTGGATTGGTTCTTTTGATTTGCATGTGCAGATTGATGCTCATGGGAGAGAGAATTCTACAAATCTTTAACGGATCTGTCTCCTTTGCTAAGGTGTGTGTTTTCTCTTCTTCATTACTTTTTGTTAGATGCATATGTTTACTTCTTTTTGTGTGTGTGTGTGTTTTGTCTTTTTGGTATGAAAGATCTGAATTTTTCTTTAGTGAAAAAGCACACAATAATGCATGAGCGACCCTTATCTTTCTAGAGGTATTGTGAATGCCATTTGGTGATTGTACTTTCTTAGTGTCCATGTTCATTTTACTTATGAACATCTTGGTAGTTGTTATGAGCATGAAATAAAGGCAATTACTTTGTTTTGAATATAGAAATTGCTGAAAAGAAAACACAGATAACAAATTGAATCTCTTGTTTTTTTTTTTCTAATTTCATTTTTCTTTCATTCCTTTACTTATATCTAAGTTCAAAAGCAGCATTAAGTAAAAAAGGTTCTACTAGGAAATTTGTATCCAAATTATAGGAATTTTAGTTTTTTTTTTTTTTTTGCAAATTAGCACTGCATCATCTACTATAGAGTTTTGACATTTGTTTGAGTATATGTTGGTCTTTTAACATGGCTTATTAAGTTGAGCATTCTCCAGAGTCACTGTGTCTCTTAATGTGGAGTTGGTCTATTTGGAATCTTCTGAGAATTGAAGCTTGATCTTTGTGTTCCTTGTCAATAAAAACTTTGACTGCTCCTCAGTAATACTTTTTAAACAAGTACTAAATCATATGACAACAAGGCCAAATCAACCCATAAAAAGGGTTTGAAAACACCTTGGGAGTGATACATCCTCTTTTAGAAGACATCAATGATATAGGATAGTTTCATCTGTTAGCCTCTAAATTTCCAATAAAATGAAATGTAACTTCTTTGAGAAAGCAATGAATTGGATATAAACGTGCTTCAGTGAAGAGAAATTAAGGGTACTTTGTTGTTGCATAAAATTAGTTTATTTGAATCTAAAAATTCACCTGCCTTTGTTAACGCAGTGCTACATTATAGATTTGGGCTGCCGTGGTTGACTAATCTGAAGACTGGCAAGTTCGCTTGAGTTGTCTTTCATGTCTAGACCATTTGTGAGAAGGGATATTCTGTTTGCCCCGTTCATCCCCACCAATATTTCAGTCTGCAGTGAGTATTGTGCTAAACTTAAGGAAAATAGCTTGTTCAACAACATATCACACTACTCTTTTAAACAACCCTATATATATATTCTAAGATGCTTTACAGCTTAATATAGGTTTTGTTATGTGCTCCCGGCTATTAAAACGTTAAGAGATCATGTGAACATCTACCTAAAACCATATCCAATAAGAAAGGTCTAGTCCCTAGGTCACGGCCTATTGCCTGTAAAATCATCTATGTCAAACTTGTATCTAGAGTGTTAGAGGTTTTTCATGATAGCTAAGAATTTGTATCTTGCACTACTTAGCTACACAAGTTTAGTATAAAACTGGGGGAGTGGGGAAGGTGCTGGGTTATGATTCCCTTCTCATCGGTGGTCTAGATCTGCGAGGTGACTCTCATGGGAAATGGTGATTTTGGGAAGCATCCACGATAATGGTATCTCCTAAGAAGGTTAGAAGATGTTCAGCTTGTGAAATTATTGTACTACTTGATTTTGGAACCAGTGATTTGCTAATGCAACACATGTGATACTTCCAAGTATAGTTGTCTGAAGCTTTTTTTCAGGTTAAAGTCAACGTAAACGATGGATACAGAAGCATATATAGCAATGACTTCATTGCAAGAAGTGAAAAAGTGCAAGAGCTACAGAAGAAGTCAGAAAAAGCCAAGTGTTTAACGATGAAAGAGCAAAGTGACTACTTGTTGTCACTTTACCATTTCATGCTGCAAGAGCAAAACCAAAGAGGTGGATGCGTGTGTGTTTATAGGAAGTAACGCCAACCATTAAGAGATTTTACCTGTATATTGATACGTTAAATTAGTAAAACTATAGTTACAAACGAAGGACTGACTATGTATCTATTACTTAACCAATGCTTAATATAAGTAGAATTACTTTTTATACATAGATTATACTCCATCTCTTAAATAAGTATAAACGATGTCAGATCACACATACTTCCTCTGTTCCAATTATTAAAAAAAAAATCGTTTTTATAATAAAAAAATTTGATATGGTTAACGGTTACATAAAAATATGAAATGTCTTATATTTTAAAATATAAATATATATTTTTTTAAATACATCTATTTTAAATATCATGTCTTAATGGGTTACTTATGCCTGCGAGTTTGGTTTATACGGTTTGGGAATTTTCTTTTCCAATTATTTAGGTTCACAAAAAATCTAGTCGAATCGAACAAATAAAAATACAGTTCGATTTGTTAGACAATCCGTTAAGTGTTTATTACCCTACCAAATTAAACCAACATTTTTTATTTTTGGTTCGATTTTCATTGAATTAGTAAAAAAAAATCGAGTAGTTTTAACGAAATTTATTATACAGTTAGAAGTTCCAATATTTAACCCATTATCTACTGACACAAAACGTAATTTTAAAACCATTTCTAATTAAAAAGCATTAATGGGCTTTCACTATTAGAAATAAACAAGGGTAGAAATGTAATTTAGCTATCCCCTGATCCATCGCTGCCTATATAAACAGTACCTGCAAAAGCTAGGGTATAAAAAGCCCCAAATTAATTCTCCGCTCAAGAGACAAAATCCTTCTCAATCGACCCAACGGCTCCCTACGTCGCCGGAGATCGATTAACCGTCTCCATCCGTCGTCTCCGTATCGTAATTGAGGTCTTAGCTTCAGATTTTTCAGATTGTTGATTATACGATTTGAGTTGGCTCCGATATTCTGTAGGCAGATCGTAGATAATGGCGACGTTTGAGCTGTACAGGAGATCTACGATCGGGATGTGTTTGACGGAGACTTTGGACGAGATGGTTCAGAGTGGTACGTTGAGCCCTGAGCTAGCTATCCAAGTTCTTGTTCAGTTTGACAAGGTTTTTTTTTTTTAACTCATATGTGACTGATCTTAGACTCTTTCTTGTTTCTTTCTGATATATAATGTGTTCTTGTAGTCTATGACTGAAGCTCTTGAGAGCCAAGTGAAGACCAAGGTCACTATCAAGGTGAGCAGATACTGATACTTGAAGACAACTTCAAGTTTGCGTTCGTTTGTTTTGGGTTTTGCAGATGCAGAATTTATATTTCTTGGAAAATGTTTCAGAGTAGAATGTGTAGAGTCTCTCTAACAAGTTATTACCTCAAGTAGTAGTTTCTGAAACCTCTAGTGGTGTTTTACTTTATGTAATGTTTTAAGCTTTTTTTTTGGTGGCAACTTGATTTAGGCTGTGTAGGTTAAGTTATCTGCCTCATAAGCAGGTTCTTACATTGGTTATCTCAGAAAATAGTAATGAGTTCTATCAAGTTTAGAATCTCTTTGGAATGGATGCTGTATACGAATCATAAATAGGTTGGAGCTGGCTCATATATGACTGCTTCGAGTTCAAAAGTTCAACTTGAGATTAGGCTGTAATATGGATTCAGTTATCTGGTTTATAATAGGAGCTTACATCTGTTACCTGATAACTATTCAGATTGTGTCAGTCCATACTCAAGTTATTTATTCTAGTGTTTCTGGTGATTGAATTTATTTTTCTTCCGACATACTAACCATTGCTAAAACTGTTTTAGATACCAAGTATTAAACGCTTGCATAAGAGAAGTTTATGCAGATGAAACAACCAGATACTTAAAAAGTAGTTTCTTCTTTACTTTTTATTTTTTTTGTACAGGGGCACCTGCACACATACAGGTTCTGTGACAACGTCTGGACCTTCATATTACAGGACGCAATGTTCAAGAGTGAAGATCGTCAAGAGAATGTGAGTCAGGTGAAGATAGTGGCATGTGACTCTAAGCTTCTCACGCAGTGAGATGTTAATTCCCAGCAGTGAATATATGCTTACTTCCTTTGTAATAGATTTTACCACTTTGTAAACTCAGCACTTGCTATCTGTGGAGCTCGGCCATCAGTTCATCTTTTATGTAAATTCTCGGCTCTAAGACAAATGAGAGACTGTTACTATGAGGAAGTTCTTACCACTCATCCTGAGATTACCTTTCATTTTATCATTTCTGAGTTCTGAATAAGTTGACCATTATTATGCCTTGGCAAAAAAGAAACACGAGATCCAAATCCGTATCCTTTGAATTTAAGGGGTGTTATTGGATTATATATTTTAATGGATTTGACAATACAAATCAAATGTAGTGTTATTGGTTTCATGATTTTAAACTCTATATTTCACTGTTATTAGTTCTATGTTCTTAAAATCTGTACTCAAATTCAATGTTGTTGGTTCTATAATATATTTTAAAATCACGTGTTATTCAATAATAATGATTTGTGTAAATATTTGATTTAAAATTAGATTTGAATGGATTTATGGATGTTTTAGAGTTTAAAAATGACCAAATATCGGAATGAACCTTGTCTTTTTGTTAAATTTATGTTAGTAGGGTTTCCAATATTTTTTCTACCCCTGAGTTTTATATATGTATCATGTTTCTTTTTAATAATTATAACAAGTACTAACATATATATATATATGTGAGATATTCACGTATAAGTGTAGTAATTATATATATTTTATAGTATCATCAAATTTTTTGTAAGCATATTTTTGAAAGTTTTCTAATATAGTTATATATCACAAAAAAGTATTGATTGTATATAATTTTGATCTTAAATTCATATACATATTTAATGGACAGAAAACTTTGGTTCATGATGATTTTTGAATATTGAAGTTTTAAAAGTAAAACTTAGGGATAAAAAAATATTGGAGAATTTTATCTGGTTGATTGCGGTTTCACAAATCATCATAACTTTCCGGTTTTATATCGAGTTGTTCGATACCATAGAGTTACTTAATCATTGTGATGCTTTCCTGAAGAATATTTATGAAGAGATTTTTTTGGTATATTCATTTTTTGACTTTTAAATTTATAAGTTTGCACCACTTTTCCTTATAAAACTTAAATGGAGATTATACTTGCATGTGCTGTGCTGGTTTACATAATTTTCTTCAAATATTATATCAAACATATAAGTCTTCTAAAGAATTTTTTTTTTGAAAACAAAATAAAATCTTGAAAAAATTTGATAATAATGGTGAAAAAAATATTTTCAAGATCAATAAAGAGAACATGCTAATCAAGTGATAATGACCATAACAACAAATATGTATACGTATTTTATTGTATTAGGATAACATATGATATACAAAATGGTAAAACATATGTTTTTAGTTTTTATTTGCTATATTTTATTACAAAACTGAATTTATTACAAATTCATTTGACTGATTTATAATAATCCACTTATTTTGATTTTAAATATTGATGGGTTTACCAAAAAAATTTAAAATCCAAGAAAATTTTGAAATCTATTAAAATACTAGAACCAATAACCCCACTAAGTAAGATGATGATATATGCAGTTTTGAACATTAAGTGAATTCGAATAATCCAAACTACATAGAATAAATATTTTCAATTTTCATTTATAAATATTTAATATAATATTTAAAATTTTTTGAATCCAATGTATTATTAACCGAGTTAGAAGTTATTTTAGTGTAACTCAAAATATTATTAATCAAAGTCAATCCAAATATATACAACCCGAATGAGGTGTAGAAGATGAACCCTTAAACTTGAGAAAAAACAAATTCGAACCCAAATGCTAGGCCTAACTATAAGGTAACAAGTGGGCCATAATGGGCTTTTGGAGTACAAAGTAGAAACATGATCGAACAGCCCAAAAGGTAATTAATAAAAGGTTCTTTATAAAACCTCTCAAGTCACGTTCTTACCGTCGACGGCCACTCTCCCTCCTCCCCACGCGCCGGTCACCATCTCTCTCACCACTCTCTCTGTACTACACTTCTCTCTCCATGTCAACTATCTCCTTCCTCTCTAGCACTTAGGGTTAGGGTTTTCTTCCCCAACTCCATCTCTCGCTGAAAAGCTCTTCTCTTTTCGCAGTTCCCGATGTTTTCTCAACCGGAGATTAACCCCAATCAGATCGGTAGCACCGTTGGTGAAGACCATGTATCTCCCTCCGCTCCTCACATTCCTTACAACGATATGGACGAAATCCCCATCTACGCTGCCACCGATTTGATTCCCAATGGCTCTCAATTGCTACCTTCCCAGCCACCACCGGAAGGAGCTAACCAGCTGACGATCTCGTTCCGTGGTCAGGTTTACGTTTTCGATTCTGTGGGTCCTGAAAAGGTGAATACTTTTTGTGTATAGATTGTGTGAACTTTTGTGTTTCTGACCATCTTTTTGGGGATTGATTGATTCGTAGGTTGATGCTGCTTTGTCGATATTGAGTGGTTCTAGTGAGAAGCAGGGGATGGAGTTAGCTCAACAGAGTCATATGGTAACACTTTTTGTTGTTTCTGTGTGTGTTCAAGTCTTGCCCAATGGTCACCTTCTACTATGTTTGTTGTTTGCTTCTTTGTTAGCCTGTTGTAGAGTACCAGAACCGGTGTAGCCATCCGCAACGGGCACAGTCCTTGGATAGGTTTCGGAAGAAGAGGAATGCTAGATGTTTTGAGAGGAAAGTTAGATATGGTGTTCGTCAGGAAGTGGCGTTAAGGTCAGGAGATTTATTAGCTTGTTTTAGTTGTTGTTGTTCTAGATTGAGGTGCTACACTTGCGAATCACTCTTTGATTTAGTTTGAGCTTAACCAAGCTCTTAGGCCTAGGGCCACACCCTTAGCATTAAGGTAGCTTTTGTTGCAAGTGTGATCTTAGCAAAATCCCTGAAAGCTTCAATACTAGGAAAATGGATTATATGATGGTTACCTCTTTGAAGAGGCTAAGCTGGAAAGTTGTCTTTGATAACATAGTATGCTTGTATAGTTAAGCTGATAGTTTTTTTCTTAGTCTATGCTTTGTTTTGTTAATACTTCCTCATACTTGTGTGCTATGGGTTACGCAGAACCTGCTTCTATTTAAATTACTTCCCTAATTTTGTTATGAAGTTTGGCGTCCATGTGGGTGATTGTGTAGTAGCTCAGGTTTCAGTGTCTATGGCTTGTTATAATATATGAGAATATGTTTGTAGTTGAGTAGGATAGAACTTAGTTGTGGTTAGTGTCATAATTAGATTTAACTGGGAATAATCGGCATGTCTAATTATCCATCAAGAGATAAGGTTTGTCACTTTTTCAACAACGCTGACCTTTTTAGTCTTGACCAGACTGCCACGTAATAAAGGTCAGTTCACCTCTGCAAAGATGACCGATGGGGCTGATAACTCAGGCACTGATCAAGATTATGCACAGGATGATAGCCGTCCAGAAATATCGTATGCCTTTGCCACTTAACTGCTTCTGCAATTCGTGTTCAAAATGTTTCTTGCTCGTACTTTTAAATGTGAATGTGTCTTACGCGTAGGTGTACTCATTGCGGCGTTAGTTCCACATGTACACCGATGATGCGACGTGGACCTTCAGGCCCCAGAACTCTCTGCAATGCCTGTGGACTCTTTTGGGCTTCCAGGGTGCGTATGAATCTCCACAAAGTGATATAATTGCATCATCTACTCATTCTGTTTTCGATATACTATGTGCTTTAACGTTTTAAAGTTGTTCAATTTTCATAGGGTACATTGAGGGATCTCTCAAAGAGAACAGAAGAGAATCAGATGGGAATAATACAACCTGTAAGCATTTTATCCATGTGCGTCTCTGGTTTGTTTACACGAAAGTGAAAGCTTCATTCAATTTTTGATAATGTAGGGCGAGGTTGGGAGTGATGACTATGCTAACAACTCGAACTCTGAACCTGCAACTATCAAAGAACACTCTGCCTTTGTTTCTCTTGCTAATGGGGATAGATCTAATCTCTTAGGTAATCACTAAATACTGTGATAAGAATCAGAAGATAGAAATCCTTGTAGTATCAGTTGCTGTTTCTTATGAGTTTATCTTCTCACCATCACATGTATTATAGAAACCATAACCGAACCTCGAATCAAGTTACCATATTAGAAAAAAATGTTGCATCTGTCTTATTCAGTATATGGATACCTTGCAAAAAGAATAAGGGCTGTTTAGGCATCTTTACAACAAGTTTGGGGGATGTTGCTAGTTAACATCATTATCTGTAATTGGGGAGAGAGAACCAAAAGTGCGGTTTAATCCGAAGTGCTTGAAGATTCAGAGGAAGTATATTTGGTTATAGAAGCGTCAATCCTCTCCTTGTCTCTAGTTGCAAATGCTTCTAACAGAACTCCGTTTTTGTAGAAGTGGAAGAGAGGAACAGACTGCAGATATTAGACTGTAGTAAGTCAAAACTCTCTTCTTGTGATTGTTGTTGTTAGATACCAAGATTACAAAGAGGGTTCACATACCTTTATACGGAGCCTTTCAGCGACTTCAGATTGTTCATCATATTCATCTATCACCTGCAAAATCATCAGCCAAGAAGAGTAAGAATGTAACAATCTCCATGTCAAAGATTTGTTAACAAGATGAAGTTTTATTCATACTGAAAAGGATATGTATGATACTCACATTATGCTTAAGGAAGATAACAGGAGCTTCTTGGTCACCAGATTGCTTGCAGAGCTTTGAGAAGCCCTGCTCTATGTATTTACAGCTACCACATGAAGGACGATAGAAATCAACCACAACCAAAGAGTTAGTCTCTTTGGCTTTCTCCAGGACTCTAACAAGTTCATCATCTGTCTTGAACTCAGTTACACACTCAACCGGACATAGATCTTCTTCTTCTTCGTTTTCATCACTTAACTCCACTTGGATCTCCTGACCTAAACTTTTTGCTCTCCGCGTGCAAGTTCTGTTTATTATACTCATGGATGAAGAAGCTTCAGCTCTTAGTCTGACTCCATTGCTGCGACTGATCCATCTAGGATGTGCACTAGTTTTTATCGGTTTAACCAATCCGGTTCCAAGTCTTAGGTACTCTGATTGAAGAATGTTCTGCTTCTGCATTGAAAATGAATGTCAAGAGCAGAGCAATAGGATGATTTGATAGAGTTTTTCCCAGTGATTCTCCTCGCCGCAGATGAGAAATCTGGAAACATCAAAGGAATAACCAACCATATTAGAGAGAAATTATGCAAGTGTTTGTTACAAAAGAGCTGTAAATGCAAACTCACTAAACAAAGACTAATCAGAAATGCACAAATACATACATTGAACAGAACCATAACTGAGAGTAAACCAGTTGTATACATGTTGATAAACAAAGAGATTTTACTGGGCGTCCAGTGAGATCAACATAGGCAACCCAAAACAAAACCACATAATCTTAAGATATCTGAATTGTGGGCATCTCCGTGTTAGAAAAGAAAAGAAGAAATATATTGTGTTGGATTAGATTCTTACCTGTGTCAGAGAGTTGCTTGAGATTGAGAGAAACAGATGAAGTGAAGCACGGAAACTCTTTGGATATGGGAAACAAGAATCCTCATCCTCCAAGTTGGCAACTTTTCATCCACACAACAGAAAACCCAGTGATTATGGTTGGCATGGGCCTTTTCCTTAGTGGGTTTGGGTTACACTCAAAACTAGTTAGCACGCACTTATCATAATATATACGTCAAAATAGTACTGCTAGGTTCCAACACTATCTCTCTCACATGTGTCTCTACTGACATGGGAGTATGGGACAATGCCTCGTGAATCTTAAGTTCTTAATCCTATAGACTATAGAGAATGTGTGCGTGTGCATGCACCAAATACCAAAATCATGTGGACTAGAAAATCCGGCTCAGGACTACTAATTAGTTTATCTACAACCAACAATAATATGGACATAGACTAGATAATTAATACAAAACAAAATGTGGTAAATAAAGGGTGCAGAGTCATTATACAAGGGCATATAACAAGAGTGTTGAGGAACAGATCACAAAAAACAAATAGCTTTGGAGAGTTGATCTATAAGTTAAGTAAAATACATGGCCTATGATCTAACTCCTTAGTTTCTGGCCATTGAGCCATATAAGTTTTGGCACAGCCTGCGAGACAAAAGAGCTGAACTCGTCACCTGCAATTACGTTGCCTGCTATATCCAACTGTTTCAGATTCAAATCTCTTAAACACAAAATACGCATCCCAGTATTTGGTGACCAAACTAGGCATCTGTCTTTGAACTTCATCCTGAGTCCACTCCGAATTAGTGAGCGGTGAAGAACAAAGGTACCTCGTTGTGTCAACTGAGTGTTCACCGATGTGGTTGTGTGAAGCATCCAACACTCTCAGCTATTTCAAATGGCTTAGAGAGTCCAGTGCTGAAAAACTCCGGATTCTGTTGTGACTCAGGTTTAGGCAAGAGAGAAGTTGCATTGCCTCCAATCCTGTGACACACATATACACCATTTAGTCACAGATGCAACAGTTCAAATCAAGGACACAAGCATGTAAACACAGGACATTTTGAGAAACTTACCTTCAGTTGAATGAAGCTCATTGTGACTGAGGTCTAACATTTGGACAAACAGCAACTTCTCAACAGAGGCTATCCGAGATAGCGATAAGTTATTCAGCCGTAAACATACAGAATTGTTCATATCCCTGTATTGAAAGAGGTGTCTTGACAAGGATTCAGTGCTTGAAGTGACCTGAATGAACATTCTCTTTATGAGTAATATGCATACTTGAAACATCTAAAATCGAACCATATACCGTACATGTTAACTGGGATTTGTTATAGAGTGTTCAGAAGAGCAGAATCTTAACTTGTGTTTCACAACTAAAAAGAAGACTAAGTACCTTATGGAGTAAAGCTACGCTGTGCTCATCCTTGTAGTAATGATAGTGCGAAGAGTCCAGCGCCATTAGATCATTATACAGCTCGAGGATCTCTTTATAGTGAACACCCTTAACACCACTCTCCGATATCATAGCTTTAGCCATCAAAAGCCTTGCAAGAGTGAGCTTTCCAATTTTGCTAAACATGAAAAAAGAACACAAAGTTCAAGATTACAGTTTATCTTTCCCATCAAAGCAAGAAAGTAGATAGGATACTTGTCGGACAGTGCACGAAACAAGTCAATCTCTTCCGCTATAGCTTCCTGACGCCATTTAACATCCATCTGTTGATCCAAGTTGACGAGAGAGTTCAAATGATTTGACTGTGCATCCCAAATATGGAAACCATCCGTCCATGAAACAATGACTTCTTGCGAATCTTCTTCAACGGTGTCATGAACATGCGCTGTAAATACAAACTCATAAGGAGTGCTGAAGCTACATCCTCTGGAAGAAACAATCCCTGGAGAGTTCTCAATTCTGGCCTTCACTTTGTATTCCTTGGGGAAACGAGGTTATGAACTCATATAGTTAAGACGAGCAACCCATACACAAGACACCTGAGAGTTTTTATTCGAAACTGGCTCCCAAACAAGGTTCTCATTTCCTTTCAGTTCAGAATCAATTGTAACAGTAGATGAGCTTACTCCACCAACAGCTTGGTAAAAGTAAAGAATCAGTGGAAAAAAACCCGAATCAGAACAAAAAGTAGTGAGCTTAGAAGAAGAGTCATTTCAGCACCCAGCTCCAGACAGATTGATACATGAACCATGTGAAGGCCATGAGGAAGTGAGAAGAGGAGTCTCCACATTAACGGTTTGATCAAGAAGCCAAAGATGATAAAACCACCCACTTTGGTCATCTTCATCCGTAAAAATAGCATCATGTACAAGTTTATATTCGTCAGGAATCTTTTCATTCGGCATGAACCCGTCAGCCTTTCTTGCAAGCAAACTTGAAAGAAGTACACTGCATAATTTAAAATATAAATTTAGCTAATGGAGCCACTGGTTCAGACATTCATATATTTTACTAAATAGTAAGCGTACCTACGATTATGCCAAGCAGAATAGTTGCTGAAATCTTTTACTGATCATATCCTCTGTATACTGCAACTCATCCTGTTTTGACCTATTGGTTAGCTCCACAACGAACCTGGTAAAGAAACAAACAACACATGAATACGCAAAGCTTGATGGACTGCCTTAAAAGAACGTTGCCATTTCCATAACTTTCACCTGCGATAGTTCCAAGCGTGAAAGTTCCTGGAATCAAGGCTCTGGAACTTGTCCAAAACTCGTAACTCATACCCTATAGAGGAATATCCTTTACTCAAAACCCACTTTCGATGATGCCAAGGACCGTATGACTTGAAGTTCTGCCTCAAAGCACTTTCTACTTAAACTCAGAACATAATCAATGAGCAATTACTTTCATAAAGAGCAAACATTTACATGAATGGCTAATATGTAGAGCTTGAAAGCTCGCTACTTTGAGTTCTTCATCAAGAATTGACTTGACCAAGTAATGATTAGACTGCGATAGTTCCAAGCCGTGTACGCCTCCGGGTTGATCTCTAAGAGCTTAGTTCTCAAGTCAATAGCTTCCTTGGTATAACTAGAAGAAACCCAAAATCCCAGATGATTGATTCGTAGAAGAAAGAGTGACTAATCGGATCAGTAAGAGAGAAAAGTTTGTACATTTTGTGATGGTGATTGGACATGAACTGAGACTGGAGAGATCGGAGCTTAACGGCTTTAGCAGCGGAGGCTGCTTCCTCCTCTTCTGGCTTGTAAACCTTCCTTGGACGACCGTGCATTTTCTTCTCTCACGAGAGACGAGAGTCCTAACGGCTTTCGATCGAGAGATTCAATCGAGATTTTATTCCGGTCTGGTTTCATCATTTCAACCTGGTTTAATTGAAATTACGGTTGATTACGAACCGGGGTTTTTAGTTTTGGTATGATCATGAACCGGGGGTTTTATATTTGTGGAGGCTTTTGTTAATCGTATCATCGTCTCTATTTTCAGTAGGGGTAGGAAAGAAAATTGAACCGAACCAACCAAATCCAAACCGATTCAAGCTGACCCAATGTGTAGATTTTAACCATTTGGATAATGAAATTAAATGCAAAATAGTGGCAACTTGGGTAAAAGCGTGACCGCTTTGCAGTCCTAAACCAAATGAAACCAAAACTCAATAATTTAGTTGGTTCCATTCGGTTGAGACTGATAATTAGTAAAATACTAAATAGCAATATATGTAACGTGAAATTGCAATTTTAGCATAAATTTGATACCATTTTGTAAATTTGATACCATTTTGCAAATTTACTTGTAATGAATA
The DNA here is from genome assembly GCA_905132885.1 of Moricandia moricandioides. Taxonomy (NCBI): domain Eukaryota; kingdom Viridiplantae; phylum Streptophyta; class Magnoliopsida; order Brassicales; family Brassicaceae; genus Moricandia; species Moricandia moricandioides. The sequence continues at coordinate 43,166 of CAJHQQ010002046.1, forward strand.
ACAATTTTTAAAAATATCTTTAAGTTATGATGAAAATAGATTAAATTATTTACAAATTCAAGCCTCTTTATATGCTATTTCGAAGGAACAAAATGGGAAAAAGTTTGGAGAAACACATCAATCACCAGCAAGATTCGTCAAACTCATTGATAAGCAAGTCAAAAATCGTATCTTGAGCATGACAACAAGGAAGGAGTATGTCTATAAGAAGGCCATGACAACATGACTCTCTTTTAAATAATCTCAAACACAAGAAACTATAGTTGTAAAAAAGTTTTTTTGGTTGAACTAATTTAACATTTTTTCAAAAAAAGAAAATAGACTAAATTATTTTTCTAAATATTTATAAAACATTTAGAAACTCAACCCCACCCATTCAACACTAAACCCAAAACAATAATCACTAAAGTGTAAACTCAATTGTTAATATATTTTTGACAGTGTGTAATTTTACAAAGTGGTATTTAAGTTATGTTATTCTTAGCAATTTCTCTATATGTAATGAGATATTAGTGATCAGTATTATCGAGAAACCCCCGATAAAACATTGACTTTGATTTTTGTTTATAAATTGATAATTTTTCAAAAATCTAGTTTTCTTATGTTTTACAGAACATATTATTTGAATGAATAATAAAATGATATTTAGAGAAAATAAGAACACAAAATTATTTTAAATTTTCAGATAAGAAGGGTCTTTGTTATTGCGAATGTAGATTTGGGTCTGTTTATTATTGATTTACTATGGATGTATCATCATCAACTATTTTATATGATTTATTTAATAAATGATTCAGATGAAAAAATATATGTAAACCGATACATTTATGCGTTGTATCAACCGCATAAGTACAATAGTTCGATTATGTTAAGAAAATGATATTAGTAAGTAAAAACCAAAATTAATAACATTATATAATCTATTAAAAATTATTTTTATAAAAAATAATTTAAAATATTATATAAAATAATTTTTATAAAAAATAATTTAAAATATTATATAAAAGAATCTTTTTACAAGTATATGAAGTAAACCGATTATTTTAAACAAAATCTAATATATTGTTATTATATATTATGGTAAATATAATATAGTACTAAACCTAATAATAATATTCACCTCTTTACAATTTATGAAACAGATTATATTTTTTTAATTAAGTACTATTTTGTATACACTTTTATGCTTAGCATAAAAATATTGTATAATATCATATGCGCAAACAATTAAAAAAAATCTTCAATTTTTATTTTCAGAAATATATTTTAATTATTCTAAAAATGTAAAACACATAAAATAAATATTTTATTCATAAGTATTTATAATTTAGTAAACTATATATACTTCTACTGAAGAAAATTTTTTTAAAAAATTAAAACCATATGCAAATATAAAATCATTATCGGCATTTTTATCTTGTATCTGAATAGCGTTAATAAGAAAAACAGATATATTGAAATCTACAGAATATTCTAGTCATTCATATCTTATTAACACAACAATTTGAAAGATGTGAATTTATTGAATTAAAAATTTATATAAAATAATTATGCGTTTTTAGGTGCGAATCCAAAAGTAGTTAGTGTAAAATGTAGTCAACTATATGTATTCATTTAATTTTACATGACTAAAAGGTAAATTTTAATAATATTAAAGGTTATATGTACATTAAAACAAAAAAATAATTAAAAATAAGCAATACATAAGTAAAACATAAAAAAAATTGAGAAAAAATAAAAGAAAATTTATGAAAACAAAAAAATAATTCAACTTTAGCTTTTAAGATAAATATATTATATATATATGTTTTGTGAAGCATATTTGTGCAACGGTTGACTTGTTACAATTTACCCCAAATTTTGTTACTATCTGAATTTTAAAAGGAATAGAGATGTTGTGCAGTCTACTGAACTCAACGAGATAATTGAGAAAAAGTATACTATTCTCCAACAGATGATTTTTAGGAACTCTACCTTCGGATTTAAAGAGTTTGACAACTTTGAGAGTTTTCGAAATAATGAACAATTAAGATTCCTCATATTGTTCCTTTAGTATTTATAATGTTGTTGTCTCTGTGTGTGGTTGCTTTATCCATGAATTTGGTTGACTTGTTACAATTTACCCCAAATTTTGTTACTATCTGATTTTTAAAAGGAATAAAAATGTTATGCAGTGTACTGAATTCAACTAGATAGTTGAGAAAAAACATACAATTCTCCAACAGAGGATTTTTAGGAACCCTACCTTCAAATTTAAAGAACTTGACAACTTTGAAAGTTTTCGAAGTAATAAACAATTAAGATTCCTCATATTGTTCATTCAGTATTTATAATGTTGTTGTCTCTATGTGTGGTTGCTCTATCCATGAATTTGTTTCATGGACCAACACATGTTGATATGAGTCGAGAGAAACAATTTTTGCTTAAATTCTTCGGCTATATGTGATTCCATAGTTGATATTCTCCTTTCTATTGCTGGAGGATTTAATTAATTATTCCTTGGAATTTGCAAAGAGTTGGAAAGCGAACAACGCATGTCGGCTTTGGTTTTGGATAACAATTAAAGAGAGTCGAACCATTATTTTTGTCGTGTCGACCACACAACCGACTTGTAGAATCTCTTCAAGGTTTGGAGACCTCAACTCTCTTTAGTTGATTGACCTATCTTATAACTATTTGGGTGGTAATATTCATGTAAAGATAACCAAGTTGAAGGAACTCAGATTCCTTGTTTCCTACAATAGGCTCCATGGCAAGGTGCCATAATTCAAGATAAAGAGATGTGAAGCCAGTGATAAATACACAAGAGAGTTTGGAGACTGAGACATACATTAATCAAGTTCTTTCACTTACAAGAAACAAGAATATTAGAATCCTTGTGGGATTTTTGAATCGGAGTTTCGTTGATTTTTTTTTTAATATGAATATATATTAAAATCGATCCGTATAAACGGAGAATAGTTCCGGTTACATGTTTGATTCGAACAAACATTCCCAAGTCTATTTATTACGACAACTAGCTTCGCCCACCCACTAAACCCGGCACATTCCGCTAGTATTTTTTTTAATAAACTTTAGAAATCGATTCCTCTTCTCAACCTTCAACGATGACCACAAGGAAGTGAGGTTCTCCTCGTTACCTCGGATGCCGGGAGTCCCTGTGTTGTTTCCGGAGTAGCTAGGTCTCGATGGACTCCTCGAAACATATAACCGTCACTTCCATGACGCACAGACGCTAATGAAGAAGGGACTTGAAGACATACCAAAGGAAAACCGCTCCAAGCCCCGCTGTACAACTCCACAAGCGCCACGACCGTTTGAAGACCAAGAGACCCAAAGGCCAATGAAGCCCATAAGGGTAAGCAGAAAGACGGGATGAGAAGACCGCAACACTTGAAACCAGCAGAAGCTCTGGACCTGCAAAAGAACATCGATACAACACTACTTCAACCGCCAAATGAAGGCTGAAGTACTAGGATGTGTTGGATCGTCGTTAGGAGTCACCAAAAGCACTAGAAACCCGCAGACCACGCGAGCCTCTATTGCCTTGCCCAACGCCGCCACCGAGAACCGGAGAAACGGAAACTCTTGCGAATAGGAAGCAGAGCCGGTGACAACGGCTCAACCCACAACAACAAAAACAAGAGCTTAATCACCAAGAAGTTAGTCGACGAGCTTCTAAGGTGAGACTGGAGACAAGAACCAGAAGAGGAATGAGGAATGGGAGAGGTCTCGAAGCGTTACCTCGGAGAGGCCATAGACGACCTCGCCGACACCGGAACACTTCGAAACACTACGTACCACCACCGGAAATATTAACACGCGCCAACACCACCGGCTAAGAACGCCTTCGAGGTAAACCAACCTCCAAAGCACCCACGGGGAAATCTGAAAAAGATTGTCTTTCCCCAACGCTGAGAATAAGACAGAGACCCACGACCACCACCACTCTGCCACAAAACGAGAGAAGACATGCCACCAAACCTGCATACAGATTTGAAAACGGAGCCGCAAATCCCCCTCTTCGAACCGGCGACTCGCAAGCACCAAAGCGCTACTTGACAATTCCTAAAAGCCGACTCCTCCAAGGCCAAACCCAACACCCACAGCGCCACGACTCCAATCACCAGCAAGCTCACGACAGGCCGAGCATCCTCTCGAGCGGAGCCAAATCCGAAGGAGACCTCCAGTTTGATTCTACACAACCATCAAAACCGAAAATTACGATTTTGTTTGATTCTGATAAAAGTTTAACTAAAGCCAGCCAAATTAATTCAATGATATATTTTAATAGAGTTCAAATCCAAACATAATCCAATGTTATTCGAACGATGATTATAAATTTTATTTTAAAATCTAGTGTTAGTCAATGAATGATTTAAATTCTGTTTTTAAAATCCAGTGTTATTCAGTTTTTAAGGATTTTAAAATTCTTTGTATTTTAGATTGATTTCAAATCATTTCTAATGGAGTCCCATGAACAAATAACTGAACTCAAAATCCAACGTATACTGCATAGATTTTAGAATTCATCAAGTTAAACTATCTTAAAATTTTTAAATTTGATAGATTATAAAACATTATTAATTGATTTTAAATCACTTATTGAATAACACCCCCTATAGTTTGATTTGTTTGTGTTTGGTTTAATTAGATTTGGTTAAAGCTCCATTTGGTTCTTTGTATGTTTAGTTTAATCGATACACAGTGAAGAGAATAACTTAAAACAGTTACTAAAATTGATAAGCATTGAATCAAAGACATGATTGCAGGAATAAAGACTAATTATTTATATCTTTAATATGGCTCTTAATTTCAAGGTGATAACAAAGTAAACACGAACAATATAAAGAGTGTGCTACCAGTAGCCAATGGGTTAAGACAACAGAAAGCATGAAGCTAAAAATAAAATCTTCTCACTCTCAATATTTATTGGACACTGTATTTCTTCGTCCCTTTTATAATTTTGTTCCTTACAAAGACAGTTTAACAAACCTTTTCATGTTTTGACTATAATAAGAAAATAAAAAGTCAATATCTAAATGTTAAAAAACAGCCTTCGTATTATGAAAGCTCAAAAACAAGAAGCAGCTGAGATTCCCAACTAGTAGTACATCATTAATCACCAGACATCTCTCAAGTATCTTCCTTCAGTTTGAAGTTTCTTAACTATAGCCTCTGCCTCTGACGAACTCACACCTTCCTGGAGATTTGTAAGATCAAAAACATAGTTGGTATCAATCTTCCAAGGGATTCAACCACTTGTTTCACAATGCACATTCCATTACCTGCTCCTGAACAATGGTATGTAGAGTCCGGTGGACATCTCTCGCCATGCCCTTAGCATCACCACATACATAAAGATATCCTTCTTCCTTTATTAGATCCCAAACTTCTGCAGCCTGAACACAAAATCAAAATGCAAAAGAGATTACTTTTAACATTTTTTCCCCAAAGCCTGATGCTATGCATATCCCCGGATAAGCTTACCTTCTCTATCATCTTATGTTGAACATACTCCTTCTGTGCTCCCTCACGAGAGAATGCCACAATGAGCTCAGAGATTACACCTTGTTCAACAAAATTATTGAGTTCGTCCTCGTAAATAAAGTCCTGCAAGTCATACATGTAGCAGCATCTCAACACAGTGACAGTTCCGGTGAAAAAGATGCATCAAATGAAAAAAGGTCTCACCATCCGTCGGTTTCTACACCCAAAGAAGAGCAAAGATGGACCTAGTTCGACTCCATCTTCTTTTAGTGCCATCCTTTCCTGCAGAAACCCTCTAAAAGGTGCCAGTCCAGTCCCAGGTCCCACCATAACGATTGGAACCGAAGGGTTGGATGGTAGTTTAAAATTAGATGCTCTAATAAATATTGGCGCTCCACTGCATTCACTACTTTTCTCCGCAGGAACTGCATTCTGAATTTTCCAAAGCTATTAAAACCAAAAAGTAAGCTGAAAGATAGTGTAAAAAAATGAAGGTGAGAACTACCTTCATCCACGTCGAACACAACCCCTTGTGGATTCTACCAGTAGGAGTTGGACCGTATACTAGTGCGCATGTGACATGAACTCTACTTGGCGCCAACCTGTATTAGACAAAGAGAAGCTCAAGACTAATTTTCCTTCTGCCAACAACTGGTATTTGAAAAATAAATAATCACCTCGGCGAGGATGAGATTGAGTAGTAACGAGGTTGTAGACGAGGAGCTATTGCAGCAAAAAACACACCTAGTGGGGCTTTTGCAGACGGAAATGCAGCCATCACCTCTAAAAGACTTCTCTGACTTGCAACAATCCATTGCGAGTATTCATCCTACAGCCCAAAAGAAAAAACTCTGAGGATATTAACTTAAGAGTTAATAGAAAGATAGATATTCAGAACCTTCCCATCAGGTGATGTTAGGTGTTTAAGTTTCTTGGCTTCGCTTGGTTCAGTGGCATAGGCCGCCAAGGCAACTAACGCAGACTGAAACCAGAAGAACAAGATTAATATTTGGGAACCACCAGAAAATGCTATGTGATGCTAATCTCAAAACGAACACAAGATAACCTTGCGAGGAGGGTTCAAAAGGTCTGCGTATTTTGCTAAAGCAGTACCAAGTGTGCATGGACCAGGGAAGGGAGGCGGCAACGAGCTTCCCAAGGGTGAGCCATCTTCCTTATCAGCATGGATGGAAAATACTAAATCTAGAGAGTGGCCAAGCAATTTCGCAGCTTCTTCAACTATTTCAGAATGATTCTCAGCATACACTCCTACATGGTCTCCTGTTTCATATCTGCAAAGGAAATGCCATTAAGATCTGCTGTTGACTAAAACATCAAATCAGTGTTAAATACTTACGTAATACCAGTGCCAGATATGTCGAACTCGAGATGAATACAAGACCTATCAGATTCTGGTGTGTGAAGCTCCTTCTGCACAGCAACATCAGCTCTGTTTTCCAGTAAGAAAAAAAATTAGAATGCAACAAAAAAAAAGGTAACACTGTGTTCCAATTATTTATTACACGGATCTTCACATACCTGCGGGGATGATGAATGTCAATGGCAGAATTTCCGTTGGCAACATTCGATTCCATTGATTTCTCAGATGCAACACTAGGATCATGAATCACCAGACGGTATTCAGGAATAGCAGCTGTATAGGGAGTTACCACACTTGTATCATCCTCATCTCTGAGGAGCTTGTCTAGCTCAGGCCACATCGATTCTTTCCTGCAAAACCACCCAAGGAAAATATGAATAATACAGCGTTAAGGTCAAATTATCCCTCACAGAAAACACAACTAATCAAGCCAACTCTGAAGCTTCCCTTTCTATACTAATGGGAGTAGAAAAACTATAGAAAGTCTTTCAAAGTAGCAAACGAAAGACAAACCAGGCATTAAAATCATCCTCAATGCTCTGATCATCATCTCCTAGACCAACTTCAATAAGACGCTTTGCACCTGCATTGAATGAAAACAATTACATAGGTTAGCAACACACTAACATGTCCTATGGTCTCTTTCCAATAACTAGCATTAGATAAAAGTTGAAAACTATGTAAATATACTCATGTACCTTTCTTAGAGAGCTCTTCATCGAGAACTATCCCGATCTGTTTCACGAGATCAAACTACCATCAGTTAAGGTCCATAAGCTAGAAGCAGACACAGTTTCTTAACACACTACCTTATTAAAGTGTTCATATTGGCGATTACCAAGAGCAAAGACGCCATACGTTAGTTGTTGAAGCCTTAAATCCCCTTCATTTCCCTGGAAACATGAAACACAAAACATTGAGGCCTGGAAAAAGCTAAGCACATCATCATATCAAATCTGAGAGAAAGAAAAGGGTACAAACTTCTGTAAACCATTTGTAAAATCTGGCAGCATTGTCAGTAGGCTCTCCATCTCCATAACTAAACACATTATAAACAAACAAAAAAAGTGAATCCAACAAACTCTTGAAGGGCATATAGCAAAAAAAAAAATCACAATGAGATTGAATATGTCATACGTAGCAACACAAAAGAAGGCCAAAGTTTCCTTCTTAAACTTCTCCTCATATTGGTCGTCATCAGCAGCATAGTCATCCTAATTAAAACCATGATAAGCAAATCAACTCAAGTGGTCCTTCAGGATGTGAATAGAATCAGAGTGAAAGTAGATCATACCAAGTCAATGACTTTGACTGCAGCTTTTTCATATCTCGCTTTGATTTCTTCTGCTAATGCCTACAAAAGAAAATGAAAATGACCCAACTCATAAAGACAAAACCTTTGAATCACAATCTCATGGATCAAATTGCAAACTCTCAACAAGTTCAAGATAAACCCTATAGCTACTTGACTCTGAGCCACCAGAATCATTAAAAATCACATCTTTCAATGATCTGAAATGACCCAACTCATAAAGATAATCACAACATCACGGAACAAAATGCAACTTTAAACAAGTTCTAAATAAACCCTATTCATATAACAGAAAGCTACATCCAACATCTAGAGCTACAGGACACTTGAGTCACAAGAATCATAAAAAGTTCACAGCTTTTAACCTTAAAATGCGTCACTAAGTCACATACACTACCTTAGCAAATCCTTCAGCTGTTCCAGTCTGAGTACCAAAGAAGACAGAGACTCTCGTCTTCCCAGATCCCAAATCCACGTCATCATCCTCCTCCTTAGACATAAGAGACTTGGGGATCACCAAAGGCTTCAGCTCCTGGCTCCGATCCGACGTCGTTTTCCTCCATAACAGCACCACGAATCCAACTACCAGCGCCAAAGACGTGGTTACGATCACGAGGACGACGTCGTTTGACACCGAATCGCCTAGATAGGACGCCAAAATCGACCTGAGCTGCTTAAACGAACCGGAGTCGTACAAAGCAGAGCTCATCTTCTCCTAATTTTGAGAAGATTGGATCTTCTTTTCCGTCGCTATCTCCAAAGATGGAGGGATTCGTGAGAGATCGAGGAGTAAGACGGTAAAGACAGATCAATCGAGTTAAACGGCGATAGTTGAATCTGTGTGGGTCCCTGTCCTTTTCGTAACTCTTTCTTCTTTTTACATTTGTCAAAAGGCATGTCGGGTCGTCGGTTCCTTCGGGTAATTTGGTTTGGTTTTGGTTTCTTTTATTTTCAGTTAGTACGTTTTGCTTATAATTGTGCCGAATTGTACCAAACAAATCCGGTTCGGTTTAGTTTGACATCGGTTAGTTAAGGTTTTACCGTATTTAACTGAAGCTTTCGAGTTTCTATTAAATTTTCAGTTTAAACTGATCTAAATTTTCAGATAATTTTGGTTATTTCAGTTAGTTTGGATCAAAATTTTGGTTGATGTAGTTAGTTTAGTTTGAAATTTTGTTACAACCGATATAATTTAAATTTTACTTTTTTTTTTCTTTTTGAAAATCAAAATATGTTCGAAATAGCAAACTCAAAACTGTAACCGAATCGATAACAAAACTTCTTTAATTGCTAAATTGAACAAAATTCTAAACCGAATATTTTGATCCGGCCGGTACAAATCCGCAAGGCTAGTCGTAACTCTCAAAAGCAATGTTTTAAAAACCGGACCGGACACCGACTCGGTATACCTATTGGTTAACTGGTTTGACCGGTTCAACCGGTCGAACCGGGTTCTCTATTTTTTTTAAAAAAATATATATATAATCATATATTTACATTATATAGGTCTAAAAAATAATTTTACATATAATATATTTTTTTTTCTTTATTAACTAGAAAAATGAACAATAATCATAACTCTAATTATATATACAACAAACAATTGAATATTATGTAAAACTGAAATTGATAAAAACCAAACGATTGATTGTTAAAATTACCGTAGTTATTTATTTATGCAACTAAAGTCTCAGATTTTATGAGTATGTCAAAATAAGAATAATATATGAAATATTAAGGTTTAATAACAGTTTAAAATACATTATTATATGAAGAACCAGGTTTTAAAGTTGACCCGGGTCATTGATTTTACCGTTTTTTTGTCAGTTTTATCGGTTTTTCTTAAATTCGAGTTTTAAATCAAACCGGACTCGGCTTCTTTAGCGAGTCACGGTCGGACCGGTTCGATCCGGTTTTCAAACCCATGCTCAAAAGTAAAATCTTTTCATGTTTACCACTTTTACAAATTATTAGTTGAATGTCTATAAACTTTATATGATATGAAGACTAAAAGAATCAGTAAAAGACTTGTGAACAATTAGAAGAGGAATACTTACGCTACTTTACACATGCAATCAGGAGCTGGATAAGTGTAAATAGACTGTTTCTCCTTTCTTAGACGAAGCTGGCCTTGTCTGTTCTTGTGCCCACTCAAAACTGCTCCTTCAAACTCAGACCAACCTAAGCTCTTGTTAACTAAAACCTGTCCCAACAGTATCATGTTGGGGTTTATGGTCTTGATATTCAAGTAAGCTCTATGCGCCAGCAAGGCGTTGTGCATATTCCCTGGAGATGCAGAGATGAAGATATCACTCTTTATACTCACGTCGTAATCTACTGCAGCCATTATAGAAGCTTTCCTTTCTACCTCAGTTAGTTCCTCCGCAGAGGCTAGGCTTTTCTTGTTTTCAATCACCGGGAAGAGTTTACGCAGTGTGGAGATTCTTGCTGTGTGAAGCTAGATAGAGACGTGTGTTGTTAGTGAAACCCAAAGCTGAGAGCAGTAGACCAATCTCTTCTGGTGTTAATGGGCAACGACCTTTGTTTCTTAGCTCTTCATCTGTGAGCTGTGAGTTTAAGACCCTTCCCTGCCAAATCAAAGTCACATCCTGAATGTGCAGCCATGTCCTGGCAAAAAGCATAAAGCTACATCAGAACCAAGCAATGAGTACGTTTTGAGAATCAAGATCACACTGACTTTATCGAAACGAAGGTGAAGCACAACGAACTTTCCAGCTCCAGCTTTTGCAATGGTGTCTATTCTATCTGTTTGATCTCTAGTTTCTGATGTTTTGGAACTGGAAGATGGATATCTGAGACGATGCACAAGAGTGTCCCCTAGCTCACGAATGCGAGGAACAAAGTTCAATGCCAGACAGGGAGAGAATGGTGCAACAGCAGCAATGCAATAACTGCAGAAACAATGAGCAGATGACTCATATTAGTAACAATGCATTTGAACTTAGAGAGCTACTTCCTCAGACTTTACAATCTAGATAAGTTGAGTTAAGAAGCCACAAACCTCTGGATAACAGGCAAAACAGTATCCACATACCAATCTGCTGAGGCGTGAGTAGGAGCAGTCTCGATCCTAGTAGCCTAATAGTCACGCGTGCTCCAAGCGATCTCTAACAATCCTCACTTCATCTTTAAGGACATTTATAAAGTGATCCACATCGAATATATCCGTAAAGGAACTGCCAAAGAAATACAAATCACCAAATGCTTCAAGGAACAGGCAACTTAAGTTACTACAAATAGAAGAGAGTTACCTGGAATCTTGCTAAAACAGGATTCACTTCAAGTCGTGGAATGAGGAGCGTGACGTTCAATATCTTAGCAACAGCAACAGCAACCGCATCACATATCTGGAGAAACAAATCTAAAGAGTGAGAAATGAAACCAAACTCTATAAGGAATAACAAAAGAAGATTCCACCGTCAAGGAACAGCTGAAGAAACCCTTGAGACTTCTCTGGTAAGGCTGTAATCCAAATTGTGACATGAATGTATTCGATGAAAGAGGAAAGCTTTCTTTTTAGGGAAACTTGCAAGATCCTCTGTAAGATTGAGTGCAAAGCTTCCAAGCTTGATCAGGCAATGGAGACCATTACTCCACCTGCACATTGTGAACAAAAAGGTTAAAAGGGAAGGGAACAAGTAGGCAAAGCCCTTTGATATAAATAGAAAACAAACTTACAATCGAAGTAACTGCTTCTGGATAATAGCAGAAATAAGTGTTACATGTTCCTTATGAAATATGTTTTCCAAACCGCTTTGTGCGCAATCTGGTGTAAACGAAATAATATGAAGCATGGAGAGCTCCAACTCCTCCAGCTCAACTGATTCTAATGGTCAATAAAAGGGTTCGAACCGGTTCTCCTCTTTCTTTGGAACGAGAGGACATGCTTATGAGATGGGGATGTCCAAATGGCTTGCCACAAGATAGATAGATATAGTGTATATTTTTCTATTTAAAAGCTTAGCAACAGCTAATGTAAAAACCTTTTTTTTTTTTTGTTGAATCAATTTAAAACTCTTTTAAAAAAAAGAAACAATCTAAGAGCATTTTCATTTTAAAGTATTTAATATGTTTATTTCATAGTAAAAATTAGGCAAAGAAATAAAAAAGAGTGAAAAAGTTCTCAAATAAATTTTAATTTACCAAAAAAATAAAATTGTTTGAAACTCATTGGCCACTTGTTCTCTATAAGTCAAATATTTTTTATTGAAATTTAATTTACACTAAAATACAAATATAAATATTGTTTGTTTTGAAAACCTCTTAAAAGTTTTTAGGGATGAATTTGCTCTAACACTATATATAAAACTTATAATACCCATAAAAGGAAAATATATGAGTTGACGATAAAGAACACAAGACAACATGGGCAGGGCCGGTCTTGGGTAAGTCGGATGAAACATTCGTCTTGGACCCCAATTTTTTTTAAAAAAATTATATGTATATAGGCTCCCCAATTTTTTTAAGTTCCCAAATACATAAAAAAAATTTAGTTGAAATCGTTAAAAAATCGTCTTAATCCCCTTAAATCTCAGGCCGGCCCTGAACATTGGATCCAATGATCTTTCTTCTCTACAATACATTTTCTAAAACGAAAAAAGAAGAAGACAATAACACGATGTGAGAAAGTTGCTCACAGTCTCCAGTCTACAATGCAATGAGAATTCACTCTTACTATCTCAATTTTTTCAAACATTTATTCAAAGGATAAAAGAAAGACTTAGAAATTTTGTTTCATCCCATCGAAATCAACTCTGCATGCACTCTTCTCTCACCGTATCATTCCCAAGATGGAAGCCTAAACCAAAAAAAAAAAAAACAGATCCATAAACATCAGTAACATCCAACCTTTAAAAATGTATTTTACACTCTGGAACCAGTTATACCCAAGCTTAAGGGAAGTGTCTGAGAAGTCATCTTCAAGAGGAGCACCACTCTCATAGCTTGACACATTTGTGGTCGCCGACTCTGTCTCCACAGCCTCTTTTAACGCCATCGTTTTAGCCATTTCCATCGTCACCACTACCTAATATTTTATTAAATTCACACTTTTAAAAAAAAATATTGAATGATCTCTACAACAAGATGAGGTACAGAGCCATACTCTCTCCCTCAGTCTCTTATTCTCATCCACCAACTCTGATCCCTGCATGGATTTACACCACTTGTTAATATGTGCATAAATTATGCTTTAATTAATCTGTACATCCATCCATAATACTAACCCGTTTCTCAAGTGAAGAGATCTGGCTCATCAAAAACTCTCCCTAGTTAACAACAAGAACAACAACAACCATGTCACGTTTTGTATATATATGCCACGTTAAGAAAACATGCATGCTATTAGTCTATTTCTCGTAATGAACCTTTTTCTCAGAGACGCGGCTGAGTCCAGATTCAAGCAATTTCTCCAGCCGCTGCAACTCTTCTAAGTTCAGTCCTTCAAGATCCTCTCCTCTCAATTTTCTGTTTACGTTAAAATAGCAACCGCCGTATTCAATTTCATGAGAAGACTTAGACCCACATCATGCAGAACACGCATAGACTAATAACAATAATGTGGATGTTATATTTAAAGAAAGAACCTCACATCAGATAAGAAGAAAACAAGCTACTGTCGTATAACATCTAAGAAATAATTCTTAAAATCTATTAATAAACCATCGAGGAAGCTACACATGAGATTACATGACTTCGTTTGTTAGTTGTTAGATGAAATAGATTCTAATTAAAACATATAGGTAACATCCACGCATTGTCAGAACATAAAAACCACACATGCAAAGTTGCAAACATTTCTCTCGTACGTACATGAGAAGATGTTAACCAGCATAACATATAAAATGATGCCATACCTTAGCTGCTTGGTTTTATCTTCGACTTCCTGACTTAGTCGGGAGAGGTTACAATCCTCAAGCTGCTAGATGCAAAGTCAACATTTTTAGGTTCTGTTACTGATATGTAAAACCAAGTAACTACATGCTTCGACTACATGCTTCGAGATTAATGATGATAATTGTGATATGCCATTCTGTGTCTCTAAATCTGGACTTACACCAACCAATTCAAAGGAACTCGCATAACAAGTGAATATTGGATAATATTATAGAGAGAAGGATCTGATGAAAGAAAAAGAGTGAATGATAGTGAGAATACCTGATATGGAGAAGGCTGACCACCCATCACTTTGTTGATGTTACTTGCATAGAGATTATACCTTCCCAATATGTCTCTCATTCTACACGTTCCAACAAACAATACATCTTTTTAACAAATAATCCATCTTTCATATGAACATTTCCTTCGTCCAAATATGCAATTTGTGAAATTAAATAATTAAAGAATACCCTAGAAGCTTGTCTTTAGTCACCCTAAAGAAAAAGAAATCAAAAGTAGACATCACGTCAAAACATGTGTAGATGATATTTTATTACATGACGACTACATTCTCAGTTTTATATGCTTATCACAATAAAATAAACGAGTGGTTGAGACTTAAGACTTAATTCCCAATCATACCAAGTGACATTGTCAAAAGACTTTTGTGATACATAAAATAAAGAGAAACGAAGTTAATTCTAATTGTGGTAAGTACCATGTATCCATATATGCACATGCTTGCATAGATTAGCACAATCGCACTTTAATATCCTTTCCGATTATACAAAGCTAACCATAAGTCTAAATAAAAAAAAGTAAATAACACATACTTATTCAGTAAATTGCAACGTGATTACAAGATGTGTGAGATAATAGTTTCATAATTCATGTATTTGTATTAGGATCTTTCTTTTTATGCGGTGACACGAGTGGATTACGTATATGATATCTCCCAGCCCAAGAATGATTTAATTTATAAAGTAAAAAATCAACAATAAATCTCATATCTTGACATAAAACATCTCTCCAACCATTTTCTCTATAACATAAACAAAGATTAATAAAAATATAATCATATGAAAGTAGAGATTCATACCTTGAGCTAGAGAACTCGAAGAGCTTTCCGGTGGCTGAGAAGATGATGAGAGCAACATCGGCATCACAAAGAACCGAAAGTTCATCGGCTTTCTTGAAGATTCCTCTTCTTCTCTTAGAGAAAGTAACTTGTCTCGCTGTTATGTTATCTATCTTCTTTATCCTTCTCTTTTCTCTCGCCATTTTACCTGATCTCCTTCACTATTGATCTTGAATCTTGCCTAGACACAAACAACATTCAGACCAAGAAACAAAGAAGGAAAACGAAGTGGAGCTATAGTTAGCTAAATAGGGTTTATATAATATTCTCAGGAAACCCTAGAGAGAGAGAGAAATCAGATCCAGAAACTCAGAGAAGTAAAAGAAAGAACACAAGACTATAGATGAATCCATGAAATGTTGTTCTTAAAGAGAAAAGAAACAGATTCACAGATGTTACCTTTCTTTGAGTGGGATTATCTTGGATTAGGTTTTGCAATATCTCAGAACCCACTTTATTAATTCATGAGAAGATAAAAAGGCTTCTTTATTCCCTAATGTATGTGTGTGAGAGAAAGAGAGAGATGGTGACTATGAGAGTTTTTGTGTGTTCAAGATTGGAAAGACGAGTCTGCTTTTTTTAGCTAAACAGTGATTCACTTGTTAATGGACCATACGTTTTGTGTTCCATCAGTTTCCCAAATTAAAAATTCATTAAATGTATAAATACACATAAACACATTTTGTGTTCAGTCTGACTGACCTGGCAGGCTAGAGACTGCTACAGTGTGCTCTTAGTTGTGATCTGAACATCAAGTTAGTCTAGTTTTATTGCGTTCTAATCACTTCTAACTCAACTGGACGGCCTATTGTTGTGTTTCTCAATTGTTCTTATTTACACATTGCTCATGGTCTTCCCAGTCCTTAGATCTTATGATATATAAAGGTTTTATTATAAATTTTGGAGCACAAAAATCTTTATATATTAAATTTAAAATTTTGGGTTTAAATCGAGTGTTTCATTTAATTAAAACAGGTCAATGGACTAATTCTACGAAAACATAATATATGATTAAAATAATTATTTTAGATTTAACTTTTTATGAGACAATATTTGAAACTCATATATACACATTTTAAAATTTCAAAATCTAAAAAACCTACTGACACTAGAACTGATTTACTATTTTTTACATTAAAGTACAAACTAATTTAAATTGGCATAACTAAAACTAAGATCCAAATTATATCTATAAAAACTTCGAATCAAGTCAGACTTGTAATTAGACTTAATTTGGTTAAGTGCCAATTTTTAATAAATTATAATTTAAATTTTAAAAATAAACCTATTAATTATAGTTTATGGTTTTTCAGATTTCAAACTTTAAAAACATAGAGAATTAAACTAAAATATTATTTTAGAGATATATAGAACGTGTTTATAGTTAGGAAAACATTTAATATATAATAATAGTCTATAGTTGTATCAACGTACTGTATTTCGTCTATGGATTAATGTGGAGATTAGTAGATCTATTATATCTACCTTATTGGTTTTGATATTGCATATAAATGGTTGTATTAAATATTCCATCTAATATATTTTTTGTTGCATCGTTCATCCACACCAGATGCGACACCTGATAACATCTCTCTCTTATTGTATCCCACCATCATTAAATTATCTTTTTCTTTTTCTTGTTACGTCAGCCATTTATATACTCGGTACCCTATTAAGTTTTAACCCTAACTAAAGTTGATCTCTGATCCGGTTAAACTAACTAAGAAGATAATGGCTGAGAAGTAGTCATCTCTCTTTTTTCGTGCTAGTTAAAAAGTAAAATTATCAAAATTTTGCTAATTTTTTTTTTATAAAAATTAATCGATATGGGCCATACTAGTGTCCACAAATGGGCCCATCAACGAACAAGGAACCAAAAAATTATACTATACAAACCTCCCGACTCGTGAAGAAGCTTTGCGACAACGGTAAACACGTGAACCACCAGACAGACAGACAGATACGAGACCGGTCGGCGATCAGTCAACTTCCCCGGTGAACATTTGGAATCAAGTGCAGAGGAAAAGGATGATGATCTCTCAGTTCTTCGTCTTATCTCAGCCTGGAGATAACATTGTCTTCCGCGACAGTATGTAACCTCCCTTTCTCTTTCTCTCCCGATCTGTTCCTCTCTGCTTCCTCCTCTTCTGTTTTTTTTTTCTTCAAAGTCGAAACCTTTTTTTCACTGTTTCCAGCTTTCTCACCCTTGAAACTGCTCTAACCATGTAAAGTTACGTTCTTTCGTTTCGACGGAGAAAGCCCATTAGATAATTCTCTGTATTTAGTACAAGAGCCTTGTTTGTTTTTGAGCGCATGCGATTTGATTTGGTGTAACTATCTAGAATTTTGAACATGTGTATCGTTTTCATTTGCTACAGACCGAGCTGAGGTACCAAAAGGCAGTACAGAGACATTCTTCCGTAAAGTCAAGTTCTGGAAAGAGGATGGTAATGCAGAGGCCCCACCTATCTTTGTAGGTATCATCGTTCTCATAAGAGAAACCAATGGTGTCAAACATGACAATCCATTATGTCTTTAATGAAAACGAATCATCTTAAATGTTCTCTACTGGTCCTGTAATGGTTTTATCTAAATCTTTTGTTCTTTGTAGAATGTGGATGGTGTGAACTACTTCCATGTCAAGGTCGTTGGTCTATACTTTGTTGCGACTACGAGGGTTAACGTGTCCCCGTCTCTTGTCCTGGAGCTTCTACAAAGGATCGCTCGTGTTATCAAGGATTACCTTGGTGTTTTGAATGAAGATTCATTCAGGAAAACTTTTGTACTCGTGTATGAGTTGCTTGATGAAGTCATTGTAAGTCTCATCATTAGAAAGTATATTACTGCATAGTAGAGAACTTTACTGAATATGACCATATGCTCTTTTTGATTAGGATTTTGGTTACGTGCAAACTACATCAACGGAGGTTTTGAAATCATATATATGTATTCAACGAGCCAATTGTGATTGCTCCTGCACGTCTTCAACCTATTGATCCTGCTGCCATCTTCACAGTAAGATTGATTTTCTTCGTTTTTTTTTTTACTCCTTATGGGTATATGTGACTGACCTTCTTGGATTAATGCTATGCAGCAAGGAGCCAAAAGAATGCCTGGAACAGCAGTTACAAAATCTGTTGTAGCTAATGACCCTGGGGGTCGGAGAAGAGAGGAGATTTTTGTGGACATTATCGAGAAAATCAGTGTTACTTTCACTTCAAGCGTGAGTAGTTACTGTTGTATCAGTATATGGTATTTTCTTATTTCACCCCTTTTGAATCATCATTGTTATTTTCAGAAGAGATCTACGGTCATGAACTGTGAACTGAGCTGCCTGATTCCAGTTACAAGCTTCCTTCATAATCGATTCTTTAATATATAGCTACTATCATGACATTTGTTTTGCCTCCCTGCAGCATCACTATTGAAGTATAACTTCGTTCTTTTGTTTCAGATTATAGGAGTTCTTCAGGTTCCGGGGTGGTACTTGATGACTGTAACTTTCATGAGTCTGTTCGTCTTGATAGCTTCGATTCAGATAGAACTCTGTCCCTTGTGAGCTGAATTTTTTTTTACCACAGATAACATCTTGTCATAACATGTTGTTTTACACTTTTAACTCTGGTTCTGTTTTCAGGTTCCACCAGATGGTGAGTTTCCAGTAATGAATTACCGTATGACACAGGAGTTCAGGCCTCCTTTTCATGTTAATACCTTGATTGAAGAGGCAGGACTCCTTAAGGTGCAAACTATATAAATTTCTTAATTGCTGTATAAATCTTTATCCAAGTGCTTAAGTAGTATATGTATGCTTGCTGAAACTTAGGCTGAAGTGATAATTAAAAAGACATAATTGCAAACACGATTACTGTTCAGATGCCATTGCCAAATTATACTTCCAGGTACTTAGCTTTTTGGTTGGTAACGCTAAAAATGCATTTCCATAAATGTTGGAATCCCAGGAAAGATAGATGCAACGGGTTATGTTTGTTGTGACAGGGCTAGTTTTGAGTTAGAACATGATGCTGTTGGACAGAAGACAGACTTCAAGGAAACCACCAAAATGCTTGAATGGAGTTTGAAAAAGGCAAAGTGTTAGAATCTCTAGTGTCTGTATATTGAACTTATAGTATGGCTGTGCTTACCTTAGCTAACTTTGGTGTTCCAGATCGTTGGCGGGGCTGAACATACACTGCGTGCCAAGCTGACATTTTCTCAGGAATTTCATGGTAGACAAAGAGTATTATTCCTTATTACTCTATTAGAGAAAGATAAGTAAGAGCATTACTGATAAAATACTCTATTACGTTTTAGGTAATATCACAAAGGAAGCTGGGCCTGTCAGCATGACGTTCACGATACCGATGTACAATGTTTCTAAACTTCAAGTAAGTAAAATGTTGACTGTTCCCTCCTTGTATTACTATTAATCATCCTCTTCAATCACCTGTTTGTAATGAATTGTGTGATACAGGTCAAATACTTGCAGATAGCAAAGAAATCAAGTAGTTACAATCCATATCGTTGGGTTAGATATGTGACACAGGCCAATTCGTACGTGGCTCGGATATGACCTACTTTCACATTAATGTTTGTCACTTTGTATGTCCAAGTACCTTAGCGTTTGTTCATTTTTCAAGTCATACTTATTCCAAGTTCTAAGGGACCTAACCGTTAAGAAGATGCTTCACAGTATGTGTCTAATGTTGTCTCTTCTATTTTAGTTTTCCTTCATATATATTCTAGTTTTGGTATACATCATAGACTTTAATTTGTTGTCTCCCCTGATGGCCTCTTTTAATGGAATCACTAGAACTGAATCCAAGATTCAATTTATAAGTTATGCACATTGCAAAGAAATAACGATGAAACATTCGGACACTTACTAATCTTTTAATACAGCTTGTGTACACGATTAGATTAGCTTTATTTGAATGGCTCTTACAAAAAAAAACATCAAAACAACTTATTAACAGAAGTTCCCTTCCATTACAGTGATACATTTCATGGGCAAAACCTCTCTTCCCCACTGTACACTACTATATATACCACTCCTCGGTGACCACATTGTTCTCTACTACTTAGACTAAATTGGGCCAATGGACAAAAAAACGTCGTCTAGCTTACCTTTCTCCTCCTAAGGGCAAGTGATGTCTCGAGTTTCCACAAGTTTCTTGAGAAGAAAGACTAGCGTCCCCTAGCCGCGAATGCCTTGTGAAAGGAGGAGGAGGAGAAGACGAGGAAGAAGATGATGTTGGAGAGGGAGCCTCGGACTGTCCGTGAGCCCGTCCTTGATGATCTCCAAAAATGAAATCAGCAAAGTCGTCCATGCTTGTACTACTGTCTGTGCTACAAGAGCATTCATCTGAGTTGCTGTCAAAGAGAGAAGAACTGTCACTGGACGAGTCTTCTTCCAAAATTCTCTGCAGCCTCTGGAAGCTGGAGTAAAACGACTGTATATTCCCAGGTCGATCACCACCCGGAGTGTTGGAAGACGACACAGACCGAGATAGAGTAGTCTTAGGTACCGGCACACTGCTTCTTTTATTAGATGCTTCAGATTTGTTGCAAACTACCAATCTTGGTGGCACTGGAGAACACCTGTAGCCAGTTCATTTGAATATATTAACACAAGCAACCAGAAACATAAGTAAACAGTTCCAACATAATCCACAATAAGAGACTAAGAGAGACATGTATTATAATAATATTATTCACCTTGCGTAGAACAACATATACGCTCCCTTTGTCAAGACCCTTTCAACATCAGAAGTTACTACCTGTAGATAAACAATGCACACAAGAAGAATTTAACATTGAAATTTTTATTAAAATGTAGATATTCAAACTAAATCATAAAAGCTTTTGCATATATGAGCAACTCTTACCGTGTTATCATCAGCCTTGTACCACTTGTTTTGACTGTTTCTAACATAGCACACGTAGTGACCAGAAAATGCTGCATTCATTGTATCCAAGTGAACAATAACTCCATAGAGTTTGTAGTCATGTGATTTTTCACTTCCACCGCTGACATATGGAGTCAAATCTAGAGTTTCTGGAAACCTGATCAACTTATTTAGCTTACCGAATTTCCCTGACTGCAAGTATCATGAAACTGTGAGCAAACAAGAAAACACAGATAGACTTAAGAGAAACAAACCGTGTCTCCACTGAAGATATTAGTTACCTGGAATCGTTTTAGTGCAATCGTAAGGATATTCGGAGGCTCTGTGATTTTTAGTTTCTTTTTGGCTCTCTCATAGGACTTACACCTGCTCACACAAAGAAAAAAAGTTAGCATGCATCAGCTTCTGAATGTAAACCTCACTGCCAGAATAGAAAAAGAGGTCGCAGGTGACTGGTTAGAACTAGGCAAATAAACGACCATGACAGTACTAAATATATTTTTGTCTTGATAGGCCTCATGGAACTGTATTTTAGCTCACCATGATGTTAATCGAAAATACATGAAAGGGCTAAATCAATTTCTATCCTACACACCTCAGAACCATATAAGGACTCTAGTCATCCACAAAACAATGAAAAGAGTCTCGGAAATATCAAAACGACCACAAGAAGTTCAACACATGGGAAGGAAATGCTGACCGACCTGCCACATTTGTATTTGTTTTCTCCATCCAATATTTCAGTCCTTGTAAATCGACGCAAAGCATCCTCCAAGGTGCTAATATCCCCATCAATCTCAACTGTTAGATCCATCATTTTCTCACGCCGCTCAGATTTTTCTTGACATTTCATGCATTTAATCTGGCAGACATCATAATTGTTTCATTGGAAAAGCAAACAATCAGCATTACTCTTCCCTCCAAAAATGTATAATGAGTCAAATAGAAACGTAATAGTTAACAGAACCTTAGATCGGAGGTATCCCCCAAATGTCAAACCAATTAGAGTTGTATCTTCTAATTTCTTAGTCTTTGGAATATCATATTCAGATGCCTTAATGCACACAGACTGCATTGTGTCGACAACAAACCTGCAAAAGGGAAGGAAAAATATGGAAAGGAAAATGAAATCAAAACAACATTCTTAAGGTTGTAATATACATATATGCATCAAAGTTTCTTCGATTGCAGAAATGTCAGTTCACCTAAGGAATTCATGTGCATCTTCTTGCTTGCCATTCCCAAGACGCATTCCAATATTCTGAAGTTTTGATAGCAACCCATTAGGGGACAGCGAAGACTTCCCTTCTTTTGCTTTTAAGACCAGCTTCTCAAACTCACAAGTGAAGCACTGTTCTTTGTTTGGACCTAACAGTTAAAAGACCTATTAAGAACTTGATATAACAATGACAATTAAACATAGCTTCCCAAAATAAGTAGCATATATCACATATAGTAAAAAAGACACAGGACAAGAGACGCACATGTTCTAGAATGAAGTTGTTGGAGGAAGTATGTGGTCAGAGGAGCAGTAAACATCAGGCACTGGAAGACAACATTAGCAAAGCAGCTGTAAGAAAAGAACTTTCTTGCATCAGCGAGTGTGAGTTACAAACCATAGTTATTTTTATAGCACAAGTTGAAGAACATAACAGCCAGAGAATATGCACTTCTTCGGAAAGCATTATTCCCAGGTTAAAAAGACTATGAGAAGAGAAACTGGGGTTACCTATTGCCACAATTGATGAGGCCACAAGGCTGGAACTCAATTTTATTCGTATACAGCTTAGCAAATAATTCATATGAAAAGAGCCCCTGCATAACAAAACGAATTGATAAGAACAAATAGCTATACAGATTTATTGGTGTAGGAAGGAACTAAGTGTTGCAGAATGATGACCTTATGACCATGTCTTCCTGCTATCTCATTCTCAGCTAATGACTTCGGTCTATTCCACTGGTCTACAACTTTCAATACCGATGCCTTCAAACCACTTCTTCCATTTAGAGAACTTATACTGTGAACGGCAACACCAAGAACTCTTCCAGATTTTGCACCTGGAGCAGAATGTTTAATAGCATCAGCAACGTCCCTTGTATCCGAGGCCTTGGATGACAATATTTGGACTTCCCCAACCTTCAGAGGGGCCAACATACAGCCACTTTCAGTACTGGTGCTCTTTGACTTTTTAAGTGTCACAGTGGACAAAACATTAGGGTTAAAAGGACTCGACACATCAGGACGAGAGGAACTTGGTAATGAAACCTCAGCTTCATCAGATCTGTTAGCAGTTCTTTCTCCAAAATTCCCCTTAACCGAAACTTTACGGGTCCCTAATGCAGCCGTAGGAGTTTCTTCTGGATTTTTATTCCTATGCTCAGAAACTTTAGCAGCTGAGATGTCCCTTGAGGAGTCAAATGATAAATGAAGAGAGGACTTACCAAGTTCACCAGATTTAGAACTATCACAATTCTCACTTACACTTTCTACTGATCCAAGAGCCGTACCCCAAAAATCAGATGACTTCAGAAGAGATGGATCAGCTGATCGTTGATGCCTATCCAACCCTACTGAGACTAAGCTACTTGATTGGCTAGGGTTCTGCGCAGCATCACTCCCAGGTTTATGCAGACTCAGCTTAGGCAAATTAGCAAGGTCATTTGCAGACTCAACCAATTGCACAAATTTAGGAGACACCGTTTTAGATGGAACATCATCAATATTTCCGAAAGAGGTCTCCTCTGACTCTACAGAAACATGAGCATCACGTGGGGGCTCTGATCTCTCGGAATCAGATGAACTTAAGCTCTCACAAAAAGAAATGTCATCATCACTAGAGTCATTAGGAGGGGACGAGGAGAAGCCAGAAAACGAGGAACCAGATGTTTCAGCAACAGAAACAGCTTCTTCCTTATCCATAATGTCATCTTTGTTATCTACATTTTCTCCATTCCCATCTTCAGCAGATATGACAGGATCAGAGAGTATTACTTCCCTGACCGGTAAAGTAACTGGTTCCGTATGCAGCAATAAAGTTTCATCAGGAGTAAGCCCTTTATTTTCTTCTCTCAACTTCAAATCACAGTCACTTTTCTCATCATCAGTATTATATAAGATGGAAGCAGGATGACATTCATCTTTGTGACCTTGCCGCCAGTGGATAATTTGACATTTCCCGGAACTGAATAAAAAACAAAGTTTTAGATGTAAGAAACAACACTAAGACATATATGTAAAGACAAAACTTTACTTACGCGAATGGGAAAAGAGCTCACTAACCTACAATGTAACGCTAGATAACTGACATCCATTTATTAACAGAACATTGTCACCCACAGATCAGGCAAGTATTCAAGTATACACTTTCTCCATTAGTTACGCATTATATATTTCGTAAAGATAACATATGCACTTTGAGTACTGCTAAAGTTACAAAACTACAATTCATCAGAGAATGAAATGCAAAAATCATAACTTTACGATAATACAAGGGCTAACACAAAGTGATAGGCTATTTACATACCAATACCGAACGGATTTGCAACGAGAGCATCGAGTAGAGGCAGGAGAATAGCACACGGGACACTGAAAGCTATTAGAGACGTAAACCGAAGAGAACTCAACGGAGGCCTCTAGCTCTACCCTAGCAGCTTCCTCAGAAGCATGAATAAGAAGTCTCTGAATCTCCTCCCTTCTCAGGGCAGCGAGCCTCCATTTCCGCCGCACAACAACGAAGGCGATGACAGGTAGAACAAGAGAGATCACAAGGAAAAGACTTGAAAGCCCGAGATCCAAAACTAGGAGCATTTATCCTCCACCAGATGCACAAGCTCCAAATCAGACCACAAACCATAGATTTCTCCGGCGTATTAGCCGGAAAGGAGGTTACTTTAAGGATCAGAAACGGAGATTTGGCATGCAGAGAGAGAGGAGAAGATCGTTCACAGTTGATTCGCTGGTGGGTAAGCTTCCAAATGAAGACCTACCCAAATCGAAGATCACACGAATAAAGAAACCCAAGTTGATAGTTTCTTATTTAGGTTCGTTGAGAATGTAAAGGTCTGGTCTTTCTGGGTTAGGGTTTGGAACGAAGGAAGGAAGATAGAAAAGTAAGGGAGATTCTTCGGTAGAAGGAGGAAGAAATTAGCAAGAATATTATTTATTTTTATTACCAGAAACTGTTTTTCTTTTTTCTTTTTTACCGCCAACAGAAATTGTCTTTATTTTAATAATTTGCCGTCAAGACCAGGAAGTCTATTAATTTATTTAGACAAATATTTTCAGGTGATGATTTCTCTTTTATAATGATTTAAAATAGACGACAAAAAAAATGATTTAAAATAATAGTTCAACGATGATAATGGTTTTAAAATATGGTGGTTCCTTTCACGTATATGGAAGGGTGAAAAACGCTTTATACTTATCCTCTTACCATTTCTCAGCTCTTTAGATTATGGAGAAGACAATTAATTTAATAACATGAAGAGTTGGAATGAAGCCTACTAAGAGATGGAACACTGTTGATCAAAAAAAAAGAAAAAGACATAGGACACTAACACAAGTGCAACCTCCCTTTTTGATGAAATGGTAACCCTCTAAAGCTAGCTCATTTACATGCCACACTGATGCTTCTAGAAATTAGATGCACAGGTTTGTGGGATGAGAGAGGGTTGGTCAAGGCCTCTCTCAAGTTACGGTCAAGCATGTAGAAACAAACAAGGTGGAATTTAAGCACGTCTAAGGTGGAGTTTAAGCAAGGGTGATACTAAACAGCGTCCCTTAAAACATTTTTAACTCATTTCCATATTTTTCTTTGACCATATAAGTCTCTTAAATGTTTTCCTTTACAATAATAGAAAAAATGAAAATATTTATTCATTTATTTTTTGAGTAAAAGGTCAAAAAAAACATGAACTTTCAAATTTATGCCAAAAAAAGCTTGAACTTATGTTTGAGCCAAAAAAACTTCTAATTATTTTAAAATTGCCTTTTAAAATCTCATACTTTGTTGACTAGGCCAAATTAGAAACCCGATTAAGTCAACAGTTAACTCTTCCAACGTCTGTTAATTAGCAAAACGACGTCGTTTCGAAAATTGATTCACAATTAACAAAACGACGTCGTTTTGTATCTCATCCTTTTTTTTAATTTCTTCTTCTTCTCTTCCGCGACAAACCAGAAACAAAAAAAATAGGGTTTTTAATTTGGGGATAATTTTTGTTTGTTTCTAGTTTGTCGCGGAAGAGAAGAAGAAGAAATTAAAAAAAAAATGAGATACAAAACGACGTCGTTTTGCTAATTAACAGACGTTGGAAGAGTTAACTGTTGACTTAATCGGGTTTCTAATTTGGTCTAGTCAACAAAATATAAGATTTAAAAAGTCAATTTTAAAATAATTGGAAGTTTTTTTGGCTCAAACATAAGTTCAAGCTTTTTTTTGGCATAAGTTTGAAAGTTGATGATTTTTTTTGACCTTTTTCTCTTTATTTTTCAGAGTTCTTCTAAGAAAAATACAGAAGTGAATTGGTCTTCCGGCCTAACTAAAATAAGACCATGCGCATCAGGGTATTTAACGGGTTTCACGGGCTCGAGTTCTAAGGCCCGGTTGATTAAAAAGTAATTAAAAATGGGTTTGTTTCGACGAACCGGGCCTTACGCTTGATCCGTTAACAAGCGGTTTTAGCCACGCGTCACGTGGTAAGTGGATAAAAAAACCGCGTAGAGGGGGAGGAAAGTAGGGTTTCCCCGTGTCTCTCCTCATTTTCTCTTCTCGAAACAAAAAGCTAGGGTTTTTTTTGTGAGAGGCGATTACGAGGGACGCCGAGACTCCGAGGCGATTATCGTGCTAATCGACGACAGGGTGTCTTCTCCACCACCTCAGGTGAGCATAGAGTAGATTGTCGGTTTGATTTTGTCCATTTTGCTCGAAATCGATTTCTCAGATTTCTAAAAAATTTTGGGGTTTTCGGGTTTCGGGTGTAAATCGATATCTGGGTTTGCATTAATTTATTTAAATCGGCATGATCGTTTCATTTTGGCTTTGTTTCTGTGAGATTTCAAATCGATAGAGGGGTTTGTAGTTAGGGTTTTTGCTCTTAATCTGCATGATCGTTTCATTTAGGCTTTGTTTCTGTGAGATTTCAAATCGATAGAGGGGTTTGTAGTTAGGGTTTTTGCTCTTAATCTGCATGATCGTTTCATCTATATGTTCTAATCATTTCGTTTTCTTTCACAGATGGATCCCGCAGAAGAGATAAGAAACTCAAAGAGGCAAAAGGAGTATATCAACATGCTACAATACACATGCGATTCACAATACGGCATTCCGAGAAAGTGTGCCTGTGGTGGGAGAATCATCAACGAGGTTCGACACAAGGAGGAGTACGACACTCTTCCTGGTAAGAGGTTCTTCACGTGCGCCAAGTACGAGGTAATGGGTCATTCATTGTGTTATGCTTTTAACTTTCAATATATTTCTTCTGTTTTCACTACTGACATTTGTTTTGTTTTAAACAAGGCTGATGGGTTTCACTACCGTCAGCCTTGGGTGATAGGTGTCCAGGAGCAGATCGAATGGTTGACTAAGCGTCTGGAGGAGGCTGAGGAGGTGATTAAATGGGTGCCGAGTCTCAAACACAAGATTGAGACTCTGGAGGTGAATAAAAATTGATTGTATATTGTCTCATATTTATATAAAATATTTTTAATTTCTTAGTTTTATCTGACTAACTCTTTTTAATTATTGTTTCCATGTTCAGGCCCAGGCAAAAGGCCTGACTCTGCAGGTTGATCGCCTAACTTGGGAGGTTCACAACCAGACGGTGCAAGTATCGGTCCTGGAGAAGCTCTGCTTGGACTAATAACCAAAGGTAAACACTCAATCTGAACTGAAGTGGAAGTATAATTCAATTACGGTAAATGAACAATACGTGTTGGTTACTTCGTAGGTAGTCGTGAAGTATAATTCAATTAGGTTGAGTAGAGTTTTAAATGAACTGATGTGTAATTCAAGTGATTTGATGTGTAATGAATGGTAACTGTGAATAAGTAGTTGTGTAATTAAGTTTAGTTGTTGGGTAATTAACTCCAGTAGTTGTTGTGTAATAAAGCAATGCGAAAGTAGTTTAAAACATAGGATTTTCACTTCTAAAAACACAAACAATCAAACCTTAAAAATCACACAAACCTCTAAAAATCACACAAACCTCTAAACACCAAACCAAAATCAGTCGATGGACCCTTTCTCCTCCTCCTCTCACGGGTTTGTTAACTTGTTAGCCTCGCAGAGCAGTCCAATAGACCTAGACTCTGCTGAGGCTCATGTTAGCTCTCCCGGGTTAGTTAAACCTGCGGAAAGGAGAAAGTGGTCAACCAAAGAAGACCTTGTCCTGATCAGTGCTTGGTTGAACACCAGCAAAGATCCAATAGTGAGCAATGAACAAAAGCTAGGATCGTTTTGGAAGAGGATAGAGGAGTATTTCAATTCGAGTCCTCTGCTCGTTGGCTCCATTCCAAGAGAGTGGAGTCAATGTAAGCAGAGGTGGGGAAGGGTGAATTCAGAGGTCTGCAGATTTGTGGGATGCCATGAACAAGCGTTGAAGGAGCAGACAAGTGGGCAATCAGAGAATGATGTCATGAAGCTTGCTCATGACATCTTCTTCAATGACTATAATGCCAAGTTTGGTCTTGAACATTGCTGGAGGGAACTTAGGTTCGATCAGAAATGGAGATCACACTCTCAGCCGAAGGAGAAAAGGAAGGAAAGTGGTCCGGAGGTGGTGGTTGAGGAGGAAGAGGTTAGGCCTCCGGGTGTCAAGGCCAGCAAAGCTGCCAAACGGAAGAAGCCCAACGACGCAGCTTTTGATAATATACAGAGCATCCTAACTCAACAAAACACCCTTTCCAATAAAAAAATCCTAGAACGTCTCTTAGCCAAAAAAACACTATCTGATCATGAAGTTGCTCTTAGGAATAAGCTTATCTCTGAAATGCTTTGATTTGGTTAGTGTAATAGGTTGTTATATTTTCTTTGACTTGTACCAACGAATTGTGTATTGATTCTCTTCTCTTTTTGCAGGTCACGGGTTGCAGGTCACGGGTTGCAGGTCACGGGTTGCAGGTTTTTGTATGTTTGTGTATGCACGGCAATAGGATTGGATGTGAGTGTAGGATTTTGTTTCTCTCCACACTTCATCACTGATGTATAATATATGTATTTTGCTTTTCTTGTGACTGTACTTGGGTCACGGATGTACTAAACAAAAACTCACGGATGTAGTAAATGGCTATATAAATGTCTATTGTCTTGCATATGTATAATGTGAACCTTCTCTCTTCTCTCTTATCTCTTCTTTCTTCTCTGAACTTTGTTTCTATATTCAACAAACAACTACAAACTACCCAGCAACAACCCAAGCACAAGGTAAGTAATAATAGATAAGATGTTGTCTTTTATTTTTTAAGCTTCTGCAAATATATAAGCTATACATTAAGATTATATATTTGATAAACTATAGCTTATGCAAATATATAAAAGATAATGTATAAAAAATGATAATAATAAAAAATGGTAATAATAAAAGATGATATAATGTAGTAAAATAATAACTTATGCAAATCCCTTATTTGTCATGTTAGGAAGAAAAAATCAACAATGTCTTCCTCATCAAGTTATGAAGTTGATGAAGTTGATGAAGCTTTAAAAGACATGGTCGACCAAGTAGTTGATAATTACATCGACTCACTGATTCATGCTCACCCCAAAAAAACAAAAAGACGGGCTTATATCGA
The DNA here is from genome assembly GCA_905132885.1 of Moricandia moricandioides. Taxonomy (NCBI): domain Eukaryota; kingdom Viridiplantae; phylum Streptophyta; class Magnoliopsida; order Brassicales; family Brassicaceae; genus Moricandia; species Moricandia moricandioides. Next base: position 73,085 of record CAJHQQ010002046.1, read on the forward strand.
AAGAGATCGGGAACAAGGACACAATCAGCTGTGGACCGATTATTTCAAGGATAATCCTACATACACATCGGAAATGTTTAGGAGACGATTTCGAATGAACAAACCATTGTTCCTTCGCATTGTCGAACGTATAAGTAATGAAGTTCCATACTTTCAGCAAAGACGAAATGCTTGCGGAAGGAACGGCCTATCTGCACTTCAAAAGTGTACGGCAGCTATACGTATGCTAGCATATGGTCAATCAGGAGATTCATATGATGAATATCTCCGAATCGGTGACAGTACATCACGTTTATGTTTGGCAAATTTCAATGATGCGATAATACAATTGTTTGGAGATGAGTATCTAAGAAGACCTACAGCCGAGGATCTTCAACGATTACTTGATATTGGTGAGGTACGGGGGTTTCCGGGGATGATAGGCAGTATAGATTGTATGCACTGGGAGTGGAAAAACTGCCCAACGGCTTGGAAAGGTCAGTTCACACGTGGTTCAGGAAAGCCGACAATTGTCTTAGAGGCCGTGGCATCACAAGATCTTTGGATATGGCACACATTTTTCGGCTTACCAGGTACCCTCAACGATATCAATGTTCTTGATCGGTCTCCAGTTTTTGATGACATCATACATGGTCGAGCACCTCAAGTCAAGTTCAAGGTCAACAACCACACTTATCGTATGGCCTACTATCTTACTGACGGCATTTATCCAAATTGGGCAACATTTATCCAATCCATCCCACTACCTCAAGGTCCTAAAGCAGAGAAATTTGCAGAAAGGCAAGAATCCGCCAGAAAAGATGTCGAACGGGCTTTTGGAGTATTGCAATCGAGGTTTGCAATTGTTAAAAACCCAGCTCTACAATGGGACAAGGAAAAGATAGGAAAAGTTATGAGAACTTGTGTCATATTGCACAATATGATAGTAGAGGACGAACGACACGGATACGCTCAAATTAATACATCTGAGTTTGAGTCAGGACAGTCTACCAGAAGTTCGCAGGTCAGAAGCAGAGCTAGTGTTAATGTCGACGCAAATATGTTATCGATGCGCAGAGAAGTTCGGGATTTAGAGAAGCATGATCGTTTGAAAGCTGATTTAGTGGAAAACATTTGGCAAAAGTTTGGTCATGATGATGAATAATCTTTAAATGTTTTACAATTTCGGGATTTATGTAATCTACTCTTAATGTATTGAATGAAATGTTTTCATAAATTTTATAATCTATTTTAATATTTATTTCATGTTTTATTAATAATTGCAAAAAAAAATTTGCAAATTAATATTAATATTTTATTCCTATGAACTCCTTTTTCAGGTTCACTAATGCAGAAACCAACAACTCGAGGTTCATAACTGTTC